>JAYMGJ010000621.1:0-26611 GCA_037178675.1 Scleroderma bovista
AAAGTTTGCCCAGTCAGCACTTCCATAGGGTTAGGGTTAGGGTTTGATTTTTGTCCAGCCAATTTGGCCACTGCACAAATGTAGTGGCCTCTAAGTGATTGGCACCATACATATACCCCTAGGTTTATAACTGCAAGACCCTGTAATCGCGAGCTTAGAATGTAAGAATTGAACTAGGATTCCAACACATCCGCTGTAGACGGGGTATTTCCTAGATTGGTAGTCCTTGCTTACATAATTGGTAGGATGGCAGGCACTGAACTGCCCCAATAATTAGAATGTCACTCGGCGCTTCCTGGACTTCCTGGACTGCGTTCAGACTGGGGTGTAACCCCGGCACTCGACCCAGCATTCTTGTACCCATGTTCACCATCCCAGTGTGCACCTACGGTTGCACGCCATTCGTTAATTGCTTTGTAGGAAGTCTTAAATGATATGAACGATCAGTTGGCAACAAATCTTATAACACTTACAGTATTGAGCTTGGTCCTGCACCGCTCACTGGTCATTGCGGGGCCCGATTGAGGTGCACTCGTAGTTTCTGTGAGGTGCGTGGTACTGGCAGCGGCACTCCACACATCTTGCTTGAACGAGCCATCTGCGAGGACGGCCTGTTGCTCCTCGGAGTCCGTGCTCCAGTTCTCCATGTCTTCAGCTACAAGTTGTATACAAGCTTCACCAATGAGAATGACGGTTTTCGCAATAAGTGGGAGGAGGGTCTCTAAATTGCCTGCCTGGGCCATGATCGTGTTGGAGGAAGACAGAATACAGATTTTGGTGCACCCGTGCGCCCCGTAGATAAATAATACACAATAGAATTCTCCACGAAGCGAGCAGGACTTGTATACATAGACACCTCGATAATAACCTTGTAAACAAGATATACGGGTAATACACAGTACTATAGATCTGTAGACCGGTACAGAACAACAATAATATGAGAATAAGGAACGACTGCCCTAACGTTCAAGATCCCCCCCTGATTCAAGCACCAGTGCGTCTCTTCTTCCTTCCACGTGCCTCACCCCCACCCCCATCCTCACCCTCAGCCTGGCTAGTCATCCCCACCTCGTCCTCAGAAGCCTGCTTCGCGGCCCGCCTCGAGCGCAGCACCTGCGACGGATTCCGTGCAAGTGCACGCACACGAGACCGCACGTCCTGAGCATCAGAGTGCTCCCGCCCAAGGCTCCTTGTCCGCGGACGCGCCCGCGCCCGCGAAGATGTATTATCCGAGTCCGACGCAGCGTGCACGTCGCTCTGCGATACCAGCATTCGCGAGATGGCCTTGGGCTTCGCTGGTGCGTCTGACTTTGGTTTGCGTGGTGTACCAGCATTACCTTGCATAAGCACCGATATCGATGATGGCCGCGAGGGAAGGGGAAGAGGGGGGACGGGAGGAACGGTGTTGGTGGTAGATGCTGGGCCAGGCGATGCTATCGAGGATGTGCTGCGTGGTGGACGAGCACGAGATGAGGATCGAGCACTGGCTTTAGCCGCTCTGGCGTGAGACTTCGCGGGAGGATCGTCGACGACCATACTTGCGTCCCCTTCCTTCTGTTTCTGCTTAGATTGACCCTTTCGAACGGACCCCTGCCGTTCACTTGGGTCCTCCTGGTCATCCTCGGACTCAGAAGACCACCTATCTTTGAGTGACTTGCGCGACCGCTTACGTGTCGCACGCGGAACAGACTCGACAGCATGAGAGCGCGCAGGAGATGGGTTAGACCTGGGCGCAAGCGAAGACCGGCCTTGCCGAACTGAACCTGAGCCTGCACCAGGCTGCGGAAGCCTATCACGGATACCGTGGCAGTTGAGTTTGAGACAGGACGTCAGTTTATCTTCATAGATCGTCGAATCAGCACGGAACCGTGCGCGCTTGATGTCTGTCTGTGTGCATGTGTGCGTACGACTGTCAGCAATAGAATTTCCCAAAAACGAAAACGAGAAGGGATCCGGTGCGATGCTCACCGTGTGTCGTCCTTCATAGCACCATCCATCGGGAGGGCCCTCGCCCCCGTCCCCATCGGCCGTCTGCCCGCAGCACCCCCACAGCGTCTCGTACCCCGCCCCAGGCAAGCGCGAGACCAGCGCGCTCTCGTCGTCATGCGGGACCCTGCATGCCTTATCCTTTTCCTCATTCTCGACTGCGTAAAAGTCGGCATGGCACCGCACGCAGTGCAACAGCGGCGGAGGTGTGAGTGTCGCAAAGAACTTTTGCAGTTTGCCGACCGTCTCTGGGGACGGTGGGTCTGCCGTAGTACTAGTCGTGATACTGTCCACGCGGGTCCCACTTCCACCCGGTGGTGATATCGCGCTGGGAGACTGGGCGAGGGACGGGCGCAGATGCGCGAGTGTATATGCGTGGAGCGTCTTTGCAGGGATAGTCAGCACCAGGTCGTATAGCCGTTTGGCATCCGCAGCTGCTATCGACGGCGGTGGTGGAGGGGAGGGCGTAGTTGGGGGATGGGCAGCCGGCGAAGACTCGGCGCCATCAGCACCCCCCAGTTCTGAGTCTCTGTGCTCGACCGAGTCGCTCGTGCTTCCCGCAAATACGGCACGCAGAGACGTTGGGAATCGAACAGGCGATTGGCGACCCGAGGCAGGGAGAGAGATCGCGGATGGTGTTGGTGTTGGGAGACGTGTCCCAGAGTCACTGGGACGAGGGCTGTTAAACTCCGGTACTACGGGGGCTGAGGAGAACGCGTCTCCAGCTGTCGGTTTACGCGTGAATAGACCAAAGACCATGGTGGGCTTCTTGCTGTATAGCTGAGCCCAGGATTACAGGTATAACAGGTTTGGTATGGGCAGATGGAAGTAAATGAAAGTTTCGAGGATGTGATTATTGTATGGTTGTGGTGCGTGGTGGAGGTGTGCCATGTCCATGACTCTGATCACCACGAGTGGTGCACGCTACCCTCGTTGCAGCGACGCACAGACACCACGCTTGCTTCGTCCCCCACTATGGTGCATCGAATTCCAAGATTGAAACGAATACAGGGACTACATCGTACGATTCTCATTCGCATGCATCTAGCAAACTTCGTGAAAACTGTGCCATGCTTTCCTCTGGCATATTGCAAGGAGCTCTAAGATCTCAGCATTGACCAATATCATCCAGGATACCCTTGTCTAACTCATCGTCCGAGGGATTGACCACAGTAAACCCAACTTCTAACATTGGTTTCTCCATCTCCCTTCGTCGCCTGAGCCACGGCACCATGTATTTCTGCACACCTCTGAAGTGGTCAACACAGCCGATTCGGATAGCGAGCCTGTCGAGGCGTTTCTGGAACAAACCATGTCAGAACGCAAGGAGGCGATTCAGGTCTCGGTCGTTGACTTCCAGAGCCCGCACATCTAGAGTTGCGAAGCAGAGGGCGTTCGGGCCATCATGGTCGTCTTCTCCCCACCGGCAGTCGCATCAAATCCGAACTTAAGCTCATGGACACCCCCGTTTGGCCTGGTTCCCGTTGAGCGTACTGAACAAGGGTTCAAGATAATCGACGCGAGTGAGGCTTGGGAGACCATGCATGAAAAGCGCGGGAGCAAAGGTAAATGCTGTTGATCAGGTTGTATTTCCCAATTCTTCGTGTATCCTCGAAGTGATAGTGCTCCCAGTCCTTGGATCGAGGGAGGTTGCAGGACCATCGGGGGCCCCAGCGGCCAAAAGAATTAATCAGGAAGACCAAGGTGGAGGCCCTCAAGAGCGTGGAAGGTATGTAATGGGCAGTGATGAGGAACAAACATATGGTATCTTGAAGGGCTACTAGCTAGAGGGTTTGTTCATGGGTGCGTACTCTTCTAACAATGCAGACCCAGTGAGTTTAAACTGAACACTGACACTGTTTTGTGCTCGTCAGCTATTGTATTGAATTGTAATATGCAGCGAAGGAGACTGTCATTGGTGGTTAGTAGATGCCTAGTCATTTTGGACTGCGAAATCTGACACCCGTGAAATCTGGATTGCCAAGCACTAATGCCATGTGACTCTAGAGGAACTGGTTACTAAAGACGGCTTCTAAAACAAATCAGCGGAAGGCATCAGATGGTGGTGTTGCATGCAGAACGATGCAAAAGGATGGTTGCAAGGCCCAAGCCATAGTATTTGATGCAGTTGTGGAGTTGGAGGCGTGATGATCATTCCTCTTGAGCGTTAACGTTGGCCACGGCAAATGCCAAGTCAGAGACCACAGGCTGATACGCCTTAGAATGAAATGAACTGATATGATATTATGGCCGACTACGCTACGACAAAGCTCAAGTCAACAAGACCTGGCTGCGTGTTGGTTCAGTTCACACTCCTGGCCCATGCTAGTCTTGGATATCTTGGACTGCGAGAGTGTAGAAGAGAGTTTGGAAGACCATACTCCCTTATATATTCTCGCAGTACATGCCCCGCTGTTACCAACTTCATTGATTAGTGCTCTTCTAACAGATACACTGGTGAGTCTGTCATTTCAAGTACACCGTGGACATATTCGGTTGATGTGAGCCATGCAAGAATCAGGGCCCAGGCTGATAAGTAACCACCAGCGCTCCACTGTAGGCACATCACGAATTTCCTGTGCTTTGACCATGATGAACAAGGCATAAGATAAAGGACCACAAATTTCTCGCCGTTTGATCGCTCGACTCCGTTTCTTCCTGTTTTCTGTACTCTGCAAAGCACAAGGAAACACCCCGTTTTTTATGGCGATAGTCGTCGGGTCTCCGATATCAGCAGATGAACTTCCCTTGGATGAGATCTTCACAGCAGTTCAAATAAAATTGGAAGCTCGCCGTGGGTGTTCCTGATTATTGCGAAGTCGGGTGCTCAACTATGGACGTTACAGTGGCAACTACGGTGATCTTATTCTATGAATACCGTGAGCTTCTAAATACAGGTGTACCTTACTGAAGATGGTTTTCTGACAATATAATGTGCCAGTTCTCACCCTAGATCAAGAGGCATGTACTACATTATCTCTGTTTTCTTTCCTCCTTACCTGGTTAACTCCATTACTCACTCTCAGATCGAACAAATTTGGGTATTTCCTTTATCATATGGATTGCGCCTGACATGGGCTGACATGGTGGATACAGAAGCATCCTTGGAAAACATCGACTACACTATATGTATTCGTAAGAATGCCTTCTGTGTATATGACATGTCAGATTCTGACGTTAGGTTGGGATAGGTTCGATACTTCGGAACGTTGTACACCTTGTAAGTTAATTCTATGCGATACACTACGTACTGAAGCTTATATTCCACCCATAGGACTGCTACTGTCGGTGCGTAGAACTATCCTCATTTTTCTAACTATGATGCTGATGATCAGTGAAGTGTTACTCCTCCCACTTTCAGACAAGGTGAGTTTGGGATGAACTCTGCAAGGGTTGCACCAGCTGATGCATAGTAGACGTACGGTGTTGTTTCAATTATGTGTCTGGGACTGTGCCGCTGAACTTCAAGTATGCCCTTGTGGTCATCTAATAGTTGTATGTTGCACCACCCTCGTCATCTCTCTATTAACAAAGTAATAGGCGAATTCTACGCCGACATTGAAAACTGGGCAGGTTCTATCATTTGGTGGGCGGTACAAGGTAAAGTTACAATTCCATCATCTAGTACGGCCTCATCGTAAGCCTTCATCTCAGTGATACTACAGATGCGCCTTTATGCCCTTTATCAATGCTCGAAGAGGCTCCTGATCTTCATGGCGACATTTTTCGTCGCCGAGGTTGGCATCATGCTGTGGATCTTGATTGAAACCAGTCTTTGCAGTAATGGTCGGTTATTGGCTTTCATGGAAATTCTCATCACCACGGATTCTGATCTCCACTGCAGAAATATTCGCCGAGCACTTGACCGTTACAACGAGTAATTACTACAAGGGGGCAGACGTGTGTTTCGCACCCATCACCCCTACAAAGAGATACATACTATGGACCCCTTGTCTTACTTTCGACGTGATTCTGGCTATACTTGCTGTCTGGGCTGGTATCAAGCATTCAAAGCAGCGATCTTATTCTCGGTCAATCAGGAACAAACCACGATTAGTTGATGTTCTGATCCAGGGAAATGTCGTATACTTCCTTAGGTAAGAACTCTCTTGTCGCTGTTGGAGCGTATCTGACAATAAGGTGTAGCCCTCTCGTGTCATTTATTCTACTTCTGCAACAGAATGTGAGCCTCGAGATTCAGTGGCTCGGCGACACTCTACTTTTCAGCGCACCAATTACGATCGCTGCTGGTTGCCGCCTTATCCTTTCTTTGCGAGAGGCGACTTCAGATCACTTGGTCGCAGGCTCTAATCCAGTCACAATAAGTGAGTTCATAGTCCAAGATGAACCATGAAGGGGGAAAGATACTTGCACTGTTGTGACGTCTGTCCACTCCCGTATTGAAGTGTAATATATTTCCAACAAGCTGTTCACTAAGGGAGATTGCGTAGCACACGCCTGGTCAATTGGACTGGGAAGCCTGTCACAATGACGTTGGGCTTGCCAAGTACTACCCCCCGAGGAACTGGTTAGCGCACAGTAACGAACGCGAACGTTCCTAACGCAGTCGGTCTTCGAGAACCTTACCAGCAATTTACAATGCTCCTCGCTGATACCCGGGTTCCGGGTAGTTGGGGGATGAGCAACTGGCGAGGACTCGCTGCCATCAGCACCACCAAGTTCTGAGTCTCTATGCCCCACCGAGTCGCTTGTGCTTCCCGCAAATACATAGGGGATTGGCGACCCGAGGCAGGGAGAGAGATCGTGGACGGTGTTGGTGTCGGGGCCCCACAGTCACTGGGACGAGGGCTGTTAAACTCCGGTACTACTGGGGCTGAGGAGAACGCGTCTCCAGCTGTCGGTTTACACGTGAATAAGCCAAAGACCATGGTGGGCTTCTTGCTGTAGAGTAGCTGAGCCCGGGGTTACAGATATAACCAGTTTGGATGGGCGGATGGAAGTAAATGAAAGTTTTGAAGTTGTGATTATTGTATGGTTGTGGTGGTGGTGGTGTGCCATGTCCACGAGTGGTGCACGCTCAGGCAGTCGGAGACCACGCTTGCTTCGTCCCCCCACTATGGTGCGTCGAATTCCAAGATGGAAACAAATACAGGGACTACATCGTACGACTTCCACTCGCATACATCTGGCAGACTTCGTGAAAACCGTGCTATGCATACAGCAAGGAGCTCGAAGATCACAGTATTGACTATGTACATCATCCAAGATACCCTGGTCTAACTCATTGTCCGAGGGATTGGCCACAGTAAACCCGACTTCTAACATTGATTTCTCCATCTCCCGTTGTTGCCTGAGTCACTCGGACACCGTGGATTTCTGCACCCCTCTGAAGTGGTCAACATGGCCGATTCGGATAGCGAGTTTTTCGAGGTGTTTCCACTGGCACAAGCCATGTCAGAAAGCAAGGAGGCGATTCTGGTCTCAGTCGCTGACTTCCAGAGCCCGCACATCTGGAGCTGGGAAGCAGAGGGCTATCAGGCCATCATGGTCGTCTTCTCCCCACCCGGCGGTCGCACCAAATCTGAAACTTAAGCTCATTGACACCCGCCCATTTGGCCTGGATTCCGTTGAACGCGTTTATCGCGTGGTTGGAAATAATCGACGCGAGTAAGGCTTGGGGTTAAGAGGCCTCGCAATGGTTGTTTGGGTTTGGAGACCATGCATGAAATGCGTGAGAGGAGAGAAATGCTGTCAGGTTGTTCTTCATGTATCCTCGAAGTGTGAATGCTTTCAATACTTGGATCGAGGGGGTTGCAGGAACATCAGGGGACCCAGCGGCCAAAAGAATTGATCAGGAAGACCAAGGACGAGTTCATCAAGAGTGTGGAAGGTAATGGGAAGTGATCTACTTAGTAGGGAGATTCAAAGTTGACCGCAGTCGCAGTCGCACCCTTGGCAGCAGTTTTTTCATGTTCCCACGGTCTTTAGATATATTTTTTGTGTACCTAACAATGTATCAAATAGATGCCCTCCTCAGGCGGAGGTTCCTGCCAATTCCAGTAATGGTTTTGCTCTGATAGAGCTCTATTATTAGGCCTGATCAACACTGTGTGGAGGGTATTACATCCCTCCCACCAGTCTACTGGGTCTATCAGGTGACCTTGAGCACTGAAAGCGGCTGATCAGCATCGTGGGGAGGGTCACGCTGAGGGTATTACATCCCTCCTGCGAGGTCCCGCGAGGGTTTGTCACAGGTATACATGCAGGGCATTGGTTAGGTCACACATCTAGTGGGCATTATACAGAGCATACTGCAGGTCAGATATTGATTGGCAAGTTATATACACAACATATATATGAGGGTGGTGGACTAGGTGCGTGCACATCATCGTTGTGATCATCGCACTGTGGTTGTTGTCGTCATTCCAAACAGTAAGGCAATGGAGAAGGTGGCCGAGGGGAGAGACGACCACATGGTAGTCAGCCTCAGTGGTAGTGATTGACTAGCCACGTACCTGTAGGGGACAGAAGGTGGCAATACTTGTCATCGTCTGTCGTCGTTGTCATCATGCGGGTGTAGTATGTGGTGGTTGTTGCACTGTGGATATGGATGGCGGACATGGTCGAGGTTGAGGGCGATACTAGAACCATGTTTTTGCGGGGCATATCGACAGGTTGAATGTCTTCGGGAGCAACGCAAACACGTCAAGACTGCAAACAAACATGTTCAGTATAGTGAATGACTAAAACACTGCTGAAAATGCAGCATTGAACATCAGAGGGTGTTGAAAGAGTCAAACCCACCTATTATGTGGCAATTTAAGCCACAGAGACCTACTGGATGATTGAGGTGGATCCGTATCAAAGTTGTTGATGTATTCGTGCCGTAGAAGGTGCTATTTGAGGCTCAATGCCAGTCGAGCCGAGGACAGACGGGGAAAACGCGACAAGACCTTGAGAGTGTGGCAGATGGTGGCGAAAATGAAAAACAATGTGATGACATCAGTGGCACAACGAACCGTGGCAACATCAATTCTAAACGAGTTGTTGAAGTACAACTAGTTGGCAAGGATTGTTAGCCGAGCAGCCAAAAGATGAGGATAAGTGATCACTTACTAGTGTCACCTGGGTCATCCACCAAGACAATAAAGTGTCCGTACCAGGTCATTGGACCTAAACGTCGATGCAGAAGACAGCTACAAAATCAGTTGAATGCCAGATCAAGAACACACACCTTGGTCATATTAGCATGATGTGAACAATTCCACACCTCCAGAGTGAAACAAGAAGCTCTGATATCTTGATGATGAGTCTTGGAGTCAGGTGGAGTACTGACCAGAGTGTGAAGAGGGCTGCGATGACAATGAACAAAGAAACCAGTGATCTGGTGACACGACGCGACTTACTAAATCAGGCAGCATCGTCGAAGTAAACAAAGTCGCGACTCACGCGTCAAGACCTGTGACACGTGAAACTCACAACATATGGATCACTATACTTATACTACATAGGTGTATTTTTTTTGGTATCTTTCTATGTATTTTGGCCCTACATGCTACTCCGTACCATGTAAGGGACAGTGTTGGAGTGATTTGTTATTGTTGACGCATGGATTACATAACCACGCTGCTCAACCTCAGCCAATCAGAGATCAAATAAACTTCCTACTGAAACTAAAACATTGCTGGAGCACCAGGTATTGTGTTTTCACCTGTCGTAAAAGTCGGAAGTATTCCACTGCACACCCCCTTGTTGGATACCACTAACATAATACCCCAATGACTGTTGATATGTGCTAGATACATGGTGTGTAATGTTAACTGTCCCTGCCTTACACTGGTTTCAGATTGAATTTGTGCTTTACTGTAGTTCAGTGCACAGGGGCTACTCCACCCTCCATGAAAGCAGAACACACCTCGTGTACTTCATGTAGTTACATAGCCAATCCTCAGGCCTCAGGTGCATCTCAATTACTGGTAAAAGTATGTATGTGTGCATAGTAATATGTATGTTATGTATGGTGGGCCCTCGCGTCATTGCGTCATCCCTGCAGATTGCTGTTAGGGGTCAACCAGTCATTGCCATCACACCGTTACCTCGTCGTCTTGCTATTGCGTGCGTCATCCTTGCCATCCTCGCTGTCGTGCATCATCACTGGCACCGTCCAACCACGCACGTTTATCCCTGTCGTCATACTGGCTGGCACGCATCTGTCCTCCCTTGTCGTCGTCATTGGGATCATTGTTGCACCGGCTGGCATGCACTGCGTCTGTCCCCCCTTCATCATCACCATTGTCGTCGCACTGTGCTGACATGCGCGTCCATCCCCCGTCCGCCCCTCTTATCGTCGACTTTGTGCCGTCATGGCACTGGCCATGCACGTCATCTCGTTGTCGTTGTCATTGGCTTCAACATCGCACCAACTGGCACGCACGTCTGTCCCCCCTTTGTTGGCATTGTCGTCAATGACGTTGTGCCGCCATGACACTGGTCATGCACGTCATCTTGCCGTCGTCATCTTGCCATCGTCATCTTGCCATCGTCATCTTGCCGTCGTCATCTTGCCGTCGTCATCTTGCCGTCGTCATCTTGCTGTCGTCATCGTGCTGGTGTGGTCGTCCCCGTCCCATGTGTCATGTCGTTGTCGTTGCTGCAGTTGTGGTCCTTTGCATTGTCGTTGTTGTTGCTGCTGCTGTGCCTCGCCATCGCCGTCGCCATTTCTGTCGTCAATGTTGTCACTGCTGTCATGCCTTGCTATCGCCATCGCCGCCGCAATCATCGTCACTGTGGGCGTGCCTTGTCATCGTCATCGTCGTCGTCTTGTGCTGCCTTTGCAGTGTGCCCTTGCTGTCTCGTCGTGGCAGTGGCTACTCACACATCATCGTCGTTTCCGCATTCCCTTGCCATTATCATCATCTGTCCATCCCCTCGTCATCCTCGTCATCATCTCCAGTCCTGTCGTCGTCACAGTCATGTGCATCCCCTGGTCAGTGACTGGACCTCCCCTCGCACTGTCGTTGCTGTCCATTACCATTGGCTGGTGTTGTCCCCTCGTCAGGCCATGCCTGCGACAGTGTATATAGGAGTTTGTGGGTGCTCGCGCCATCATACGGATGTATGTGGAGTAATGGAGGTGGCGTCGGCAGAGCATCAGGTTGTGATAGCCAGTGTTGGTAACGGAAATACTTACTGGTGGTGATCAATGTCGTCACATTGGTGGTGGTATTAATGGTTGCCCACGTTAGAGTGATGGCAGTCAGGGTCCGATGGTAATCAGAGTCTGTGGTTGTTGACACCATCGCGTTGGTGGCCATGGTTGCACCCTGGCTGGGCAGTACATGATTTCTGGAGGGTCCCATAATGTAGAGAAAATGAAAGGAAAAAAACATACCATAAGGTGTGAGATACTGGTCTGGAATGACGCTCCCAAGAAGCATTGTTGATGCTCTCGAGAGCGAAGCGGGAGGGTTGGGAGAGTATGGAGCGCTCTCAAGACGGTCACAGCAAGGTCAGAAGAAGGTGGGTGAGGGGAAAGAGGGGAAAGAAGCACACTTACATATGGTAATGGTTCGCAAAATGATTCACCCATCTATTCTTAGCACAGGTCGGGAAATGCCGACGCGGATAGTGGGTCTGTTAGATATATTATGCGTGTCACAAAAACTATATCTAAGAGACCCTTATTGGTACTGAAAACTGCTGCCTTAGGTGCGCAGTTGCAGTTGCAGTTGCAGTTGCAGTCACACCAAATTAGGACATACTGTGTATTAGATAATTGGCTGTCCTGTGTAAAATATAATAAAAACTACCCAACAACCTGTAGGGCACGTGGCAGCGCTGCGTTGAGTGGGGGGAGAGCTCTCGTTGTGTGTCTACTCTCCCATTCACTCATTCTACTGTGTCGTGAACTGTCCCGTCCCTTTCAGTGATCTGAATACCGCAAACTCTCACCTTTTCCTCATTTGTGGCTATGTCTGTGAAGAAATTGAAGACACCTCTTCCCGAAATCCCTTGGAGTGAAAATAATCATGCCCGAGTGTGGAGTCTCATCGCCGAAATAAGCAAACCAGTCAACTATAAGGTGCTTTATGGTAAAAAAGACAAAAATGAGGTAGGTATTCTCTAAAAATAGCATAATTTAATCTTTTGACCCTTCCAGAACACCTCTGGCGAGTCGAAGGCAAGCATCTACAAACGGATCAGTGCTACTGTCTTGCCCGAGTTCCATATAATTGATGCTACTGCTACTGGTGACCGTATCAAGAGTAAACTAGAGACGTAAGTGCCTAGTTTGAATATCACTTCTGATCTGATCTTTGCAGTCTCACCAAAATATACAAGCGTCATGCTGTGAAGCTTCGTACTACTGGGACTGGGATTAAAGAGGATGGGGATAATGGATCAGACTCAGAAGAGTACTGCAACTTTTATATTGGTGCAGATGGTCCCAATGAGAATACAACTGATGAGGCAAAGAACATCTGGGGTATGTAATATGCTACTTGACTTTTGTTTTTAATTCCTGTACAGATCAGATCCTCAAGGAGTTCCCTTTCTTCTCTGAGCTGCATAGGATATTTGTGGCTCACCCAAATGTCACACCTATTGCTGTGACAACTGGGGTTGGTCCTCATGGGAAAAAGACTCTCCATTTACAGCCTCTTGATCCTGGGCCACAAGCTGAGTTTACTGACTCACATGTGTCTCAGTTTCGTACCTTGCATGATGCTCTCAATCATGTCCAGACTCAGGGATCTGCTGGAGCTGTGAAAGGTGATACTGTGGACTTGTCTCTGGGCTGCCTTGAGCCAGAGAATTTTTCCCTGCAAAACACACAGACTCCAGCTAACAAGAGGGGTCACAAGCCTTCTTCCTTCTCTCAGGAAAGTCTTTCCAAAGCCAAGGAGCACATTCAGAAAGCCCCCAAGAAGCGCACCATAGAAGACACATTATTTGATATTCAAAAGTAAGTGTTCTCATCTATCTACTAAAATTTTGCTTTCCTAATTGACAGAGCCAACATTGATGCCCTAAACTCTCGAGCCCAGCAAGAAATGAATCTCAAAACTTGTGAGATTCTTCTGGAGGAATTCAAACAGGGGATCTGGACAGCTGCAGAGTATCGTGAGCAGATTGGTCTTCTCAGTGGCAATGGTGACATCCATCCCTCAAAGCAAGCTCGTCAGTTCTCTCCTGATTGGGATGAGGATTTGGACTTCTAATTTCTACATCATCCACTGTTACTTTCAAGTCATTCCTTACACTGACTGTAGTCACTCTTTTATGTCATCATTCATTTGAATTACAGTCATTGGTCATTGATAGCCATCTACTACTATTGAGAGTCAACTTGAGTACAATTCAACTATAAGTTTTTGAATGCAAGTAACTCTTCAATAAGCCTCTTCCTCTTTGCATCCCCACCTTGATCAAAGACTCTTTCCTGAGTTAAATCTTCATCATCCTGTATACCACGATCCTCCTGCTCCTGTGCTCGAGTATGCCCTGATGCAAAATAATCTGCATGTGTCCCCTCCACTTCAACCACAATATTGTGTAGAATTATTGCAATAGTCATCCATTGACATGCTGCAATATGCTGTCGATTGTTGTTGATGGTAACTCGAAGACCATGAAGACATTGAAATCTCCCTTTTAAAGCTCCCATACAGTGTTCTGATCGAACACGCAGATTGGCAACTGCTCAATCAAAGGTTGCATTCTCTGGTAACAGTGATGCAGGCTTTTTGTGAACAGGGATAGTTTGTGGAGTGAGGGGGTAGGCAGAGTCAACCCATGCAAACTCTTCATTTTTGAAAAACCAATCAGGATATTTTGCAGCAGCAGTGCTCTCAAATGCCCAGGCATCATGAGCAGATCCTGTTAGACCATGAGAGTAATCCACAATGTGGAGGTTTGATGGCAAATTCCCAATCTGAAAATTTATTAATAGAAGTATCCCACTAAAGAGAGAACATACCTGTAAATTGAGCCCATAGTTTGCTTTCCTGGTATAATATGCATCCCCATTAAGACCAGGTTTTGCATACAGAACCACAATAGTTCCATCATACATGACCCAACCCTCTCACCATGTTCCCTTGAATCCAAGGTGTTGATCTATCCAACACTTCTCAACTTCCTTCTCTGCATCAGTGGGTTGGTGCACATAGTCATCATGGAGAGACTCAATGGCAGTAAAGCACCATTTTGTATATAGCTCAACAGCACCCTCTGAGCACCCTGCAATCCATGCAATATCCTCTACAGAGGCTCCATTGCCATATCGGCCCATTCAATAGAGGGTAACACCAGCTGAACCTCAACAGGTACTTGGGAGTTGTTTGACTCATTGTAGAAGATTGGATGATCTTCAATCAGTGATAAAATCACTTGAAAGACTGTTGGAGAAAGACATAGCATGCTGATGAAGTGATGGTGGTCTGATGGACTCTGGGCATATTCCCAAGCCAGGTGTAGTATCCCAGACTTTGCAACAGGGGATCGGGATTGTAGATATCGAGTTTGATGAATAGCAGTGATGGAGCTGATATCAATATTGAGTTGTTGTGCCAGGTCTTCCAGACTCTGTGAGGGCTGGAAAATTGTTTGAAGGATAATGGAGAGAATATAAGCAGCAATATACTGCTCACGGCACAAGGGGGAGGGCATGGTTTCGTGGTGTGGATGCTGTACTAGATGTGCTGTTGATTGGCATCCACAGAGTGGATTATCTAATACGTTTATGTCCCGATATAGTAGAAACACTGGTAAATGTTTAATACATGGTATGTCCTAATTTGGTGTGACTGCAACTGCAACTGCAACTGCGGTCAACCCCAGTGAAAACTGGACCTTACCTGGTGTGACCACGTGTGATGAGATATGAAATCGATATGAAAAATATGAGGAGGTGTGAGATGAATATGATGCCTTCCTTTTTGGGGTACTGCGCCCTGTGATACGTCCGTCGACTGCATCGTTTACACAGCTGCACCCAGCACAGTGCATCGCATCCACACACGTACGTACTGGTGAGCAAACGCACGCACACGCACACACACTCCACATCTCCGCTTTGCCCCTTACTCACACCATTGCAGCTTTCCTCCACGATGGCCGAGCCCACTATCGCTCCAAGTGCATGCAGAGGCAAGTACGCCTGCCCCTGCGACAAATGTAGCTTCAGACAGCCTCGGAAAGTCTCCAAAGCAACGTGGTATCGCCATGCCAAAGTTACCTCCAAGCAAGCCAACTCTGGAGCAGGGAACCATTCCGTCAAGACCAAGGCGGACATCATGCGAGCCATGATCAAAAGGCGGCTAGAAACGGTCGAAGATGCTCGTCATCACATTGGTCGTCGCAAGCGTGCTCGTCTCCGGAACATAGTAAGTCGTCTTCATCTTACGGAGTTTCAGTCGTTGACTTGATCTCCAATGTAGGAACCACGCACGCCTGGTCTTCCTGACCAACAGCCCGATGGACCTTCCAACGAGGTATGCTACCTGATTTGATTATTTTCTCTTGGCGATATTGAGATATAGTACCTGTAGGAATTACTGCACGCGCCTGAACTTCTTGAACAACTACCTGATCCACCTTACAAGGTACGCCATCACAGATTTTCCTTGAACTGATGTTGATATCCAATGTAGCAGCCTCCGTATAATCATGCCCACCAACACCCGGATCCATCTAATAATGAGGTATTTGTCCAATTCACTTGTATCCTTTCACCGATACTGATGACCGACATAGGAATGGGCACGCTTGCCTGATCGTTGGTCCCCGATACCTCCGGATGACGAGCCCAATGAGGTATGTCACCTAATTCAGTAATATTCTCTTACCAACACTGACATCTACTGTAGGGACCGCCGCTGCCGCCACCTGACCATCAATCTCCAATACCTCCAGAAGATGATGCTAATGAGGTATGTTGTGCATATCAGATATTTTTTGGCTTATACTTACAGCTAATGCAGGAACTACCACGAACGCCTGATCATCGGTCGCCTTCAGAAGCCCGTTCAGATGAGGTAAGTTGTACATGTCAGTGGTTTTCTGTTCGTACTGACATCCGATGAAGGAACCATTGCGTGCGCCTGATCACCAGTCTCTCGCCCCTCAAGAAGAGCACCCACCCGAGGTATGTTGCCCATGCTGGGTGTTTTCTGTTCGTATTGACACACAGCAAAGGAACCATTGCGTGCACCTGATCACCAGTCTCCTGCACCTCAAGAAGAACGTCTGCCTGAGGTATGTCGTCAATTTCTGTCAATTTCTGTTGGTATTGACATGCAATGAAGGAACCATCGTGCACACCTTCCCCAATACCTCCAGGGCAGCGCATCACCATAGAGTATCAACGCAGGCAACGTCCTGTTGTTGACATCGCAGCTCTGGCAGGGACTGCTGTCCTTCCATCCATGCGTCATACTATGGACTTTATACTGGCCCTCAACAGTGCCTCGCTGGATGACCCGGTCGCTAAACTCAGTCAAGATGCCCTCAAGAGACTACGAGATCCTCCTACTCACATTGTTCCCATCGAAGAGCCGGGCACTCGCTTCTCCATATCAACATATCTGGCTCTCGAGAATAGTTCTCAGGCTGCCTACAATCGTGTCTGCAGTGCAGCAAGGAAGGAATTTTCCGATTCCCGTGGTATCGACACCCTTCTAAGCTTTCATAACGTCGAAAAAATCATCGCTTCATACACTGGCGTTGTATCCATCGAACACGATATGTGTTGCAATAGCTGCATCGCATACACAGGTCCATTTTCCCATCTTGAAACATGTCCGACTTGTGGTACATCCCGCTGGCAGGAGCAAAAACTTCAAGGAACTCACGGGCGGTGCAAGACTCCTGCCCAGACCTTTACAACCATTCCTATTGGCCCACAGCTTCAAGCTCTGTACCAGAATAACAACAGCGCAGGTGATATGGACTACTTGCGACGACGGACCAAGGAGGTCCTCCACCAAATACGAGAGACAGGAAGTATCCCTGTCGTTGATGATTTAGCAATGGGTTGGGACTATCTTGGCGCCATTCTGGATGGTGATATCAAGCCCCATGACATCGTGCTGATGGTTTCTCTTGATGGAGCGCAGCTATACGATAGCAAAGAGTCGGACTGTTGGATCTACATCTGGATCATCGTCAATTTACCCCCAGACAAACGCTATCGCAAGCTTCATGTTCGCCCAGGGGGATTTATCCCTGGCCCCAACAAACCCAAGAATGTCGACTCTTTTCTCTTTCCAGGTATCCATCATCTCGCTGCCCTCCAAGCCGAGGGTCTCCAAATCTGGAATGCTCGGACAGACTCGCGGTACATCTCCGACCTCTATCTGCTATTCACTACCGCAGATGGCCCAGGCCTCGTTTATTGGAATGGAATGGTGGGCCACAGTGGGAAGAATGGCTGTCGCATGTATTGTGGAGTCCTCAGCAGACAAAAAATGCGAGGTAAACACTACTATCCAGCTCTACTCAAGCCTCGCGACCGCTGTACCCAAGGTAGTGATCACCCAGACATTGATGTCTTTAAGCTCCCACCTGGCGGATGCGCCAATTATGCTGACCATCTCTCGACCATCGTTTCTGTGCCAAACCAGACACAGTGGGACAAGCAGAAGACCAAAACTGGTCTAACCAAGCCCCCTCTCATTCTCGCCCTCTCACCCTCGCGATCCCTTGGTGTCCCTTTGTGCATGACAACGGATATCATGCACCTTGCTGGTAATATCAGCGACCTTCTCATCTCTCTCTGGCGTGGTACCATCGATCATCCTGTCGACGACGACCCAGCCGACTGGCCGTGGGCTGTTCTGTCGAACGAAGACGTCTGGCGTGCCCATGGCGATGCGGTCGAGCGCGCTGGCCATTTCCTACCCAGCTCGTATGATCGCAAGCCTCGCAACATTGCTGAGAAGATCAATACCCAATTGTTACGGTCCGACTTTTTGTCTTATCTAATCTGTGATTAGATAGCGTTTATCTTATCTTAGTGTACAGCCTCTATCTTATCTACCTAGTCTAGACCTGTACCTCGTGCTGTACACGCTGCCACCCTTGACATCATTACGCATAGCCTTAGCTCCACGGTGATGTCATTACATAGCCTTTTACCTGCACGTAGCCTCATGGATAGCCTCGCGTAGCCCTCGTGTATAGTAGTATATATACCGTGCAATCCAGCACCCAGAGGCTCCCCATTCGAGCTCATCTTGGGTTATTGCTCTAGATCCTCGTATCCTATTTCCTCTCAGAGTCTCGCGTGTAGTTGGGTCTTAGGTGTTCTGCCTAGGGTCATCTCACCTGAGCTCGAATCTATACATCTTACTCGCTCTACTACGCGCTCTCCTAGCCTTATAAGGAAACTATACCCGGACTCCAGGGTTAAGGAGCTTCATCTTCATACCTTCCGTTTCGTTCACGGCCAGCCTTTAGTGCCGTTCCCGTAGTGCTTCGGCATTGGGAGTTTTTAGCACCGTTACCTTTACGTACTGTACACCAGCCCAGGGTCGTGCCTGGTGTCTGAAGGTCGGCGCCCGTTCAAGAGAGGTTCGCAGCCTCAAGGCGATTGAGACATACGTACTCAGTAGTTCCTGCGTCCGTGCAGAGGTAGACCCTGTGATCTGCAGCCGCTAGCCGTCTGTTCTCTGCATAGCTGTGCCACTGCCCTGACCCGGCGAGTGCGACAGGCGAACAGAGTCTTACGCTTAGTTTAGCGGAACAACTGTGGGGATCTAGTCCCAAAGTAAACTTACCCCTACGTCACCCCTTACGGTAGTCACCATACCTTACCAGTTCCCTCGTCACCTCGTCGAAGCGCAACAGGAGCGCTTGGCGATTATCTACGGTCCCCGCCCTGACACCCTTGTTAAAATACAAGAAAGGGAGTCAGCGATCGAAGAAGAATTCCAGTTTACCAACGCCGTTGCCGCCTACAGTCGCCTTGTCAGCGACTTCGAAATCCAAGTCCTCCTCGGCTTCCACCGTTCCCTTCCTGTCGCGCCCCTGCCAGACCTCCCGCTCGCTCGCCGCCGCACGTTCCGGTCCTCCCGTCTCCGACCGGTTAAACAAAGACCTACCCCCTATTCCCGCCTCCATCCCTACTAGGTCCTCATGGCAGACCTTAACCAGCTCCTCGGACAGCTTGTCCAGGGGCAGATCGACCTACAGGCACATATCGCGGCCCTTGCGGCTGCACAGCCTCACCCTGCACCGCCGCCGCGCAAGAAGGTGGTCGCGGATCCCGGGAGTTACGATGGCTCCCCTCAGAAGTTCCACGAATGGTGGTCCAAGATCAAGATTTGGTTACAGATCGCGATGGAGGGGACAAATGACGCCCAGGTTACCGCCGCAGTTCTCTCCCGGCTTACTGGCCCGAAAGCTGGTCGGTGGGCTCAGGTCCGTCTGGATAGCTGCATGGCAGCAGCCCAGGCCCAGGCCAACGCCCCGCCCGTCCCAGCCGGACAGCTCCCGCCCCCCCCGGCCTGGCCCGCCTGGGATGACTTCGCAGAGGAGATAGAGAGGTTCTTTCTCCCTGGGAACAACGCCGAGTGGGCACGAGCCCAACTTCTCCGCCTTAGGCAAGGCCCGAGGCAGAGAATCGACGACTTCTTAGCGCAGTTCGAGGCGCTCAAGAACCAAGGGGGCTGTGGAGATGAATACGCCCGTGACCTGCTCGAACGCGCGCTCCAGAGGAAACTCTTGGAGCAAATCTACATACAGGGAATGCGACGAGATACCTACGAGCGACTCGCAAACTCTGCTCGTGCGATGGGAAGAGCACAGGAACTCTTCCTCATCAACCTCCAAGGGCAAGGCTCTGCCCGGTATTACCAGAGCCAATCATATTCGTCTTCAACCGCATCGGGGAGTGGTGTCCCGATGGACATAGGTACCGTTGAGATGAACCAGCAAAGGGGTAAAGGGCCCCAATGCTACAACTGCCAATTGTTTGGCCACATTGCACGAGAGTGCACAAAGCCGCGCCGCCCTCGTCGTGGGCAACCACAAGCACGGGCAACGCAAGCCCAGCCGGAGGATGACCGGCTAAATGCAGTAAGAGGAATGACGTTTGCAGAAATGCAGGCGTTCTTCAGAGATTTAAAAGATTAGTGAGTGAGGATAAAACGGGCATCCTCGCTCTCGAGTCTTCTTTGGACTTAGCTGTACGTATACTGGACTATAGACTTTCTCGTGCTACTACTCCTGCAGTGCAGGAAATATTTAAATACCGCATTGCTTTGTTACGTACAAAAATAGCGAAAACTTACAAAAAAGTGTCTTCTGTAGTTTCTCCTGTCTCGGTTTCCCCTTCTCGCTCCTCTGTTTTGTCAATCGATACTGTGGACTGTGATTCGGACTATATTGTACCTTCTAAGGGGGTCCCTGCAAAGGGCTCGGCGCCGGAAGTAAAATCGAGCGTGCTTAATTCCCGATCGAATAAAAATATTTCTTCTCCTTCTTTGGCATCTAAGGAACCGGAAAGTCCCGCCGGCAACTTGGAAGTTTTCATGGACTTACGAAGGTCCTTCACAATGGAACGTGAAGTGACAGTACCGGTCTGCATCCGTGGACCACTTAATACTATTAAGGTAGATGCCCTGCTAGACAGTGGCGCTACTGGTTGTTTTGTTGACAAGAGCTGGGCTCTTGATCGTCGGCTTCAGTTATCTAAGCTGGTAAAGCCCGTCCCTGTGCTTAACGTAGATGGCACTAGGAATCAGGAGGGTGATATCACGCATTATGTATTGTTGACAGTCGGTATTGGGAAACATGCTGAAAAGCTGTGGTGTGCCGTCACCTGCCTTGGAAAAGTGCCGCTTATCCTTGGCCACACCTGGCTTCAGAAGCACAACCCCGATATAGATTGGGTAACTGGCAAAGTTAATTTAACTAGGTGTCCTCCAGAGTGCAAGTCACTTTTAGAGACACACTTTGCTAAATTATTACGAGAAAACGAATCTCAGGAAACTTGGGTACAAGCTTTGAAAGCTCATGAATCAAAGGTCACTATCGATGAGTCGACCCTAGAGGAAGCTCAGAAGCAGGTGCCTAAAGAGTACTGGGAATTCTTAGACGTATTTAGTAAAAAGTCGTCAGAGCGCATGCCGCTAAGAAAACCTTGGGATCATGGAATTGATCTAAAAGAAGACTTCCCGCCCAAAAAGGGAAGACTTATCCCGCTCTCTGTTGATGAACAAAAAGAAGTCGAATCGTTCCTTGATGATCAACTCGCTAAAGGATATATTCGGCCTTCTATTAGTCAGCAGACGTCACCGGTCTTCTTTATCCCGAAAAAGGACGGCAAGAAGCGCATGGTACAGGATTACCACTATGTAAACGACTGGACGATTAAAAATAACTATCCGCTGCCGCTTATCTCTCAGCTTGTTGACAAGCTTAAGGGTTGTAAACTCTTCACGAAAATGGATCTTCGTTGGGGTTACAACAATGTGAGGATTCGCGAAGGCGATGAGTGGAAAGCTGCGTTTGTAACGCACAAAGGGGCTTTCGAGCCATTAGTTATGTATTTTGGTCTCTGTAATTCACCTGCGACATTCCAGAAAATGATGAATGAGATCTTCCATGATATGTTGGATGTCTGCGTGGTGTATATTGATGACCTTATGATATTTACGGATACGGATGATCAGGAAAAGCATGATAGAATTGTGCTGGAAGTTTTGAAACGTTTACGTGATAACGATTTGTTTGTCAAACCTGAGAAGTGTCGCTTCAGAGTCACCGAAGTCGACTTCCTCGGTATGATCGTGTCACGTGAGGGTATCAAAATGGACCCTGAGAAAGTTAATGCTATTTTGAAATGGCCTGAGCCAACGAACGTAAAGCAGGTTCGCGCGTTCCTCGGTCTCGGCAATTTCTATAGACGCTTCATTAAAGATTATGCAATCATGGCTAGGCCCATGACAGACCTTACGTGTAAAGATATGGTATTTAACTTTGGGGAAAAGGAACGCGCTGCGTTTGAAGCTTTGAAAGCTGCCTTTACTCGTGCTCCGGTACTACAGTACCCCGATCAAGACCGCGAATTCCACCTCGAAACCGATGCGTCTGAGTTCGCCGTCGGGGGAGTGATATCCGTAAAGTGCGAAGACGGCGAATTCAGACCCGTTGCGTACATGTCACATTCTATGACACCTCCAGAACGAAATTATCCTATTCACGATAAAGAAATGCTGGCCATCATAAAAGCAACCAAGGCCTGGCGCCATTATCTCGAGGCCACTCCTTATGCCTTTGAGATCTACACGGACCACCATAATTTAACGTACTTTACCAAGTCACAGAACCTGTCTAAGCAACAAGCGCGCTGGCAGATGTGGATGACGCGGTTTAACTATTCGCTTATTTATAAAAAGGGAACCCAGATGCACGTTGCAGATCCGCTTAGCAGGCGATCGGACCATTACGTATCTAGTTCCGATGACAATAAGGACCAGGTCCTGTTAAACCCGGTATCTATTAAACTGATCAACGTCACTGATCAGTCTTACGAAGAGCGACAGTCGCTCGTTACGAACTTTCACGATACTCCTGTTGCTGGTCATCAGGAAGCATTATTCTTGGAAAGGGATGAAAGAGCAGATTCAAACCTATGTGAAGCACTGTCTAAAGTGCCAACAGTCCAAGGTGTCGAATCAAAAGACTTCTGGAAGTCTTGTTCCTCTCCCTACCCCTAGCGGCCTGTGGCTTGACGTCACCATGGACTTTACCGAGATGCCGGAATCCCTCGGGTACAACTATATATTAGTCGTGGTTGATCGGTTCTCCAAAGAGGTCGTGTTTGTGCCTTGCACTAAGGAGGAAACCGCTCTGTCAACCGCTGAGTTATTTAGAGATCATGTCTGGTGTCAGCATGGACTCCCGTCTTCTGTTGTGTCAGATCGTGGATCGGTCTTCGCAAGCAACTTCCTGGGGGAGTTGTATAGACTCTTAGGCATTAAAAGGAAAATGTCTACAGCATTTCACCCTCAAACCGATGGTCAAACAGAGCGGTTGAACCGTGAAATTAATCAGTATCTCTGAACCTATGTAAATGATCATCAGAGCGAATGGGCCAAGTGGATCAAGATTGCCCAGTTCGTTTGGAACAACACGGTCTCGGAAGTAACCACTGATTCACCGTTCGGAATCACCCGGAGTTATTCCCCTCATATGGGTGTTGAGCCGGTGGACACAGTAGCCCCAGCGGCTAAAGACTTTGCTGCCGTATTTAATAAAGTCGTTGAGTCTTCTGAGAAGGCAAAACGAAATATGAAGCTTCAGGTGGATAAGCATAGGCATCCCGCCCCAGACTATGTTGTAGGCCAACAGGTTTGGCTTTCTACGGACAACCTTTGTATGCTAAATTGTGCTTCTAAAAAGCTTACGGAGAAGTGGATCAGTCCCTATGAGGTCACTCGAGTAACCCCGAATGCGGTCGAGCTTAAGCTCCCGAAAACTCTTCGGATTCACCCGGTTGTGAATGTTTCACGAGTAAAACCTTATTTAGGTCCTCTTCCCGGTCAGCCCATGTCTCGGCCCGGTCCGGTACATGTTTCTGAAGAACGCGATGAAGAATACGAGGTGGACTATATTGTAGCTTCTTGTATTTATAAAAGGCAACTCCAGTATCTGGTACACTGGAAAGGATACGAAGAACATGAGAGAACATGGGAACCCTTGTTGAATTTAAAGAATTCTCCTCTGGTAGTCGAGCACTTTTACCGAGAAAACCCCTCTGCTCCTCGAAAGCTTCGTATGGCTCAAGCGGACTTTGACTCGTTGTTTAGTCATATCCCTGAAAACCTCATGGTTTGCGACGCTCAGTTCTGCAGTCTGGAATCCTGCACCTGAGGGGGGAGTAGTGTTACGGACCAACTTTTATCTTATCTAATCTATGATTAGATAGTGTTTATCTCATCTTAGTGTACAGCCTCTGTCTAATCTACCTAGTCTAGATCTGTACCTCGTGCTGTACACGCTGCCACCCTTGACATCATTACGCATAGCCTTAGCTCCACAGTGATGTCGTTACGTAGCCTTGAGGATAGCCTTGCGTAGCCCTCGTGTGTAGTAGTATATATACCGTGCAATCCAGCACCCAGAGGCTCCCCATTCGAGCTCATCTTGGGTCTTTGCTCTAGATACTCGCGTCCTATCCTCTCAGAGTCTTAGCGTGTGGTCGGGTCCTTGGTGTTTTGCCTAGGGTCGTCTCACCAATACAAGACCTGGGAATTCCAGCTCTATATTTTCGGCCTCGCTCCCATTCTACTCTACAATGTCCTGCCCACAGAGTACTGGGCTAACTATTGCAAATTAGTGCGTGGATTTCAGATCATGTGCCAAAGCGCATTGTCAAAGGAGGAGCTTCTCGATGCCCATGCACTGCTGTGCAGCTGGGAACACGAATTCGAGCTAATTTATTACAGGCTACAGGAATCGCGTATCCATTTTGTGCGGCCGTGCGTGCATCAAGTCGTGCATCTCGTCTCAGAGACCATATTTAAAGGCCCTCCCATCTGCTATGCCCAGTGGACGATGGAGCGCACGATCGGTAACCTTGGTGAGCAAATACGACAACCTTCCAAACCCTTTGCAAACTTGTCTCGTGAGGGCGTTCGGCGATGTCAAGTCAACTCCCTCCTCAGCATTATGCCCGAACTCGACGACTCAAACCCTGGACTTCCATATGGCTCTGTTGATCTTGGCGATGGATATGTTTTACTTCGGAAACGTGCCAAGCATCCAATCATTCCTCGAGGTGATGAAGCTACAGCTATTCTGGAGTTTCTTGGCCCTGAATACGCGTTGCCACGCATCACAAAATGGGCTCGGTTGCGACTACCGAATGGTCAGATCGCTCGCTCAGCCTGGAGAGAGAAGCTTCGCCTGCCAGAACAGCTTCGTGTCTCATGCAATGTCAAGGTACGTCCATCTCCTTACTGAGTTGTATTGCCGCACTAACAAGTATCTCATAGTTTTTTTTTGGGGTACTACACGATGTGGAGAAGTTCAGTATTTCACTAGGCTTGCTATTGGTGATGATGAACATGTCGAGTTCGTCAATGTCGCTGTTGTCCGGATGTATTCTACACCTGATGCTGAGTTGCTCCGGCTCTCGCATAAGGTGGTATTGGCCTCACAACTAACAGACACGATCTCAATAATTCGCATTGAGCTGATTGTTGGTGTCGTTGCAATGATCCCACGTCGAATGGTACTACCGTCGGGCATGGAACAAGAAGTCCATTGTCTGATGGAACGACCAGGGTACGATATATCAAACTGGGGTGTACCGTACAGTGTGTATCATGAAGGGGACGATGATGATGGAGGTGATGATGTTGAGTAGACAAGGTTCGTGCCTGAAATTGTCCTATGTGTATCTGAATGAAAAGTAGCTCTGCAGCCTGTAGGGATAGTCGGAAACCCGGCCCAGTGAAAATGGACATATGCGAAGCTAGGGTTTGGCGGTTTGGGGTTCTGTGGTAGTTTTTTTCGTGCTGTTTCGAATGCTCTGCGCGTATGTGCACATGCCCGATATTTGGGTTCACCATTTCCTCTGTCTTCTCTTCTGATATCAAGTAGATACACGCAAAGTATAATTACATTGTTCAATCGACAGTATTACATGACATGACAGCATGAGACACCGAGAGCACAGCGATCACCAAGAAAAAAGAACAAAAAAGAACACCTACTCCAGCCTAAGACGCTTGTTCTCCCGTTCATGCACATTCTCCATGATTTCCTTCCTGATTGCAATTTCATGGGCAAGTATGGAAGGGTCGAATGAGTGGATGTAGTACTTCCACTTTTTGGAGGGCGCATAGTCCCTGGGCGATGGATTTTTAGTGTACCATGTAAGGACACGGCAGGGGAATGGGGAAACAGTATAAGATGCCCTAGTAGAGATGGAAGTATACTCAATGTTTGGAATAAATGGACTTACAGCGTGTGATCATGGTCCTTAGCATCTTTGGTGCTATCTTCAAGCTTGACATTGCCGTTCTCAAGACCTTTAGTCTTGATGCACCTGGAGTCCATGTCCTCAGACTTGGGAAGGAGGCTATACGACGTGATATTAAATGTTTTGAATAGTTGTGCAAATAAATGGACTTACAGCATGTCGACACGATCCATAGCATCTTCGGTGCTATCCTCAAGCTTGACATCGCTGCTCTCAAGATCTTCTGTCTTGATGCACCTGGAGTCCACGTCCTCAGACTTGGGAAGGAGGCTATACGACACGATATTAAGTACTTTGAATGTCCAGGTAAATGGACTTACAGCGTGTCATTGAGATCACTTTCGCCGTGTTCTTCTTTGGTATTACGGGACTCTGGGTCCTCAGACTCTTGTGAAAAGTCGTCTAGAGATTTGAGTGTGATATTTTCAAGGGGAATTAGTTCCGCATCAGGTCCTCTGACCCGTGGACGACAGCCGCGGTACGTGTGAAATTCAGGGTGCCACAACGCCTACCAAAGTGGCTCCCTCGTCGACTGTGGCTCACCAAACTGCACCATCAGCAACCGCCACCCGGCCGACTGCTCCCCGTGTGTCTGCCGCAGGTACTACGGGTCCGTCCTCTGTCCCCGTCCCCGCCACCGCTCACCACTAACCAGCCGTGTGCAGC
>JAYMGJ010000622.1:0-75695 GCA_037178675.1 Scleroderma bovista
GATACCAAGTAGTGTTCATATTGGCAAAAGATGGATCTACAAAACAATGGGTGGAACCTGAATCTACTAATGCAACTGTATAACATGGTCACTGATAGTAACCTGAGGTCGAAGAGAGTTGGGGTTGGAAAGAGCGGCTGTGTTGAGTCGGACCTCCATAGGTGCACAGTCAGGAACAATGCAACTCCCACTCTGTGCAGAGTCTCAGGAGTTGCTGTCTATTTTTTTGCCTTGGTAGAGGCCGTCAGTTTGGCTTCCAATGTGTTCATGGTAGCGACAGTAGCTGCCCTAGCCTTGGCTGCTCGAGAGCCTGACTTGGGGCAGTCCTTGGCCTTGTGGCCAGTTGCACCACAGAACATGCACAGATTCATGTCAAACCTGCACTTGTGTTCCTCAGAGGTCAGCTTGCCATCCTTGCCAAGCTTGTCCAAAAGCTCAGCAGTCTTGCCCGATTTGTTAGGTTTCTGAGTCAGGGTCAACAACAAAGAAGACTGGGCAGTGTTGCCCAAGGATTTACCCTTATCAGTCTTACCCAACTTGGTATTGGGGGTGTTGGTACTAGAGCTGGTAGAGGTTTTGTTCTGACATGCAACCTCTTCCTTGTGTTCCCAATATCGGGCATCAATCTCCTGGGTGAGGACACGAAGACCATTGAGAGTGCGTGGTTTACCAACGTGGCTTATCTCATCCTTGATTTGGTCAGGAAGACCTGTATAAAAGTGATGACACAGGGTGCCATCACCATAGCCCTGAACCTGGGACGCGATACGGTTGAAGTCAACCATGTATCAATTGGCACAATGGTTTTCCTTCATGCGGAGGTGGTTGAGCTGATGCTTGGTGTCGGCAACTGGGTCATGGGGACTGAAGGTTGTCTGGAGTTCAATAATGAACTCTTCCCAGTTGGTCATCCAGATTGGACGGTTGTGGGGGTCGCCTGCACCAAGTAGGTCTGGCTTGAACCATTCGAGAGCCATTCTTTTGAGGTACAATTGCGCGAACGTGACTTTGGTTCAGTCAGTGCGAAACACCTTCAGTTGGTCCTGGAAGTTGAGCTCACACTGGACTAAGAATGTGTGCAAATTCTTTGGATTGGTCCCATTGAAGGTGTTGGGTTTGCGCATGCACGAAGATCATGCGAGTCTGTCGATAGCGATGGAGAGGTTATTAAAGATGACTAGACTGGCCTCATCTGGGTTGGGGATGCCATCAATGGGGTCCTCACCGCCATATCACATCAGCAAGGTGACAATTGGTCTTAACTCTCTTACAGTGTCTGGATTGTCTGGAATCAGACAGTTAAGATGGATAAGTCAGATAAGTCAGTCAAGCCATTCCAGACCATCAGACCAGGGTGTCTGAAACCAGATGGCCAGACCACCAGACCAGTCAGACCAGCCAGACCAGCCAGACCAGCCAGCAAGTCAGCCAGTCAGACAGTCCAGACCACTCCAGACCAGTCAGACCACCCAGACAGTAAGTCAGTCAGAGAGTTAAGACAATCCAGACCGGTCAGACCTGTCAGACCACTCAGGCAGTAAGTCAGTCAGACAGTTAAGACCATCCAGACCTGTCAGACCTGTCAGACCACCCAGATCATAAGTCAGTCAGCCAGTGAAGACCATTCAGACATGTCAGACCAGCCAGACCAGCCAGCCAGTCAGACAGTCAGCCAGTGAAGACCATCCAGACCATCCAGACCACCCAGACTGTAAGTCAGTCAGACAGTCAAGACAATCCAGACCATCCAGACCACCCAGCCTAATCAGATCACCCAGACTGTCAGACCTGTCAGACAGTAAGTTGGTCAGACATTTAAGACAATCCAGACCAACAAGACCAGTCAGGCCACCCAGACAAGTCACATCAGTAAGACTGGCCAGAGTGGCCAGACAATTCAGAGACTCAGACCAGTTAGACCAATTAGACTAGTAAGACTAGCCAGACCAATAACACTAATTGGACCAGTAAGACCAGTCAGATAAGTCAGACTGGCCAGGCCATTAGCTCTATCCATCTGTATTCTTTTATCACTTAATTTGTTTAATATTCATGTTAATAAATTTATATTAATTCTGAAAAAATACAATAAATATATATTATATACGAATGGAGGGGGGGCATCATAGATTCTGGTAGCGTAATAGTCGCGTCATCGACGCCGATGTGGGTGTGAGTGATGGCTGTGTCGACAATGCTGGGGCTGGGGGACATGGGTACGCGTCGTCGCGGTCGCCAGACGACACTGGGGCTGGGAGAATGCTGTCGTTGTCTTCGGGCAAAGTGCTGGGGATGGCGGACGCGGGGGGTGTCGACGTCGTGGTTGTCGTCGCTGGTGGTGGTGGGGTCATTGTCGTCGTCCAGGTGGTTGCCTGCAACGTTGACGCAGGTCGTCGACGTTGAGCGTCGTCCGTCATCCGTCAGAGACGACGCTGGGATGGGTGGTTATGGTCCGTCGTCCGTTAGAGACGACGTAGGGGTGGGCGTCGTCGTCGTCCATGGTCGCCCGCTAGAGACGACGTAGGGGTGGGCGTCGTCGTCGTCCACGGTCGTCCGTTAGAGACGATGCTGGGGCTGTCATGGTCGCGTGTTAGTGGTGGGCACTGCATGCGATGGTACGTACCTGATAGCGAGTCGTTTGTCGTCGTGGGTGGTGGTCGTGGTTGTGGGTGGTGGTTGTGGTTGTGGGTGGTGGTGGTCGACGCGTCGTCGTCATCGTGGTTGAATGGGAGGCAGAGTGGTGACGTGGGACTTATGTAGAGAAAGTTTGCATTTGTTGTGACGTGATTTGTAATCACAACAACTCCATTTTTTTTCTAAGTCCCGCGCTCTGCACAAAGGTAAGTTCTTCGCATCCACCAACCACTACTGACAACGACCACCCGCAGCACCCGCAGCGACGACGACGACCAGTGTCGTCGTCGACAACGGTGACCACCCCAGCCCCAGCGTCGTAGCCGTCGACGACACCACCACCGCCAGCAAATCGCCCAACCCCACCATCACCAACACCCGTGTGGATGATGACGAGGACGACACAACGAGGACGGCGAGGATGACCCGACGAGGACAAGGACGACGAGGTTGATGCGACAAGGACGAGGACGGCGACGGCGAGTGCGAGATGACGACACCCACCACCCACTCCACCACCAGCGTCGACAATGACGATGGCCACCACCAACGTGATGACGACAACGTCCCCACCACCATTTGCGACGACGACGACGACCACACCCCACCCTCAACGTTGTCGACATGGCCACCAACACCGACGACCACGACAGCCTCCACTACCGCCACCGGTGTCGTCGACCACCAACGCGACGACAACAGCCAATGACGTGTCCACCACCCAACTGCGTCGACAACGCGAAACACTGATCACCACCACACTGGCCCACCAACGCGACAACGGCGACAACACCGACCCACTACCACCCACCACCCCGCATCGATGATCACACGATGGCGGCGGCGGCGCAATTTATTTAATATAGTATTTAGTCCATGTCATACCTTGATACAATAAAAATTGTTTTGTTTTAATGGCTCTTTTTTTGGTATTGATGTGTTATTGCTACTATACTACTGACACTGGATTGACCCAGTGTAAGCATGTGGTCAAATTTGTGTTGTCCACAGGCAGGGGTGAATGGATATTAATCTGTTCCTATCCTCTCCATTTGTATAGCCCTAATTTCAAATGCAGAGGATAGGAAGAGATTAATCTGTTCAGATTAATTATTAATCTGGGCACTCTAGCTAAAGGTGTATGGGTCAGCCAAATATTAAATAAAATAAAATAAAATAATTCATAGTAGAGGAGGACCACTAGGTTAGGTTTCAAACTCTGCTAGGACCTAACACCCATACACCTTTAACCAGAACAAAGCCATCACCGATGGCAGGCACCTTGTTTATGTGCATGCTCATATATCTCTAAACTAACCCCCTTGGCACAAGCCAATCTGAATGACTGTGCCATTCACCTTCTTAACTATAGAGAGCTGGTACACTTGTGAAGTGGCCTCCAAACTATGGCTTTTTCCACAGCAGAGTTTTGTTACTACAGGCAATTGCATGGATGTTGAAAAAAGCATCTACAATTTCCACATGCAGTGACCTTGTAAACAAGGTGATTTGACTGCCAGCATCACTGTTGACAACCATGGTGGCAACCTGTCCCCTAGGCAATGATGACCCATGCCTAAATGACAATAGGGACCCCTAACAATTATAGATTAGTTACATGAATATATTGTTACACTATTGCTTGTTCTTGAGACATATGTAACAACAATGATTGACTATTAGGTTTTGTCTGTTAATCACATTTTCTGAATGGTCTGAATGGTCTGAATGGTCTTGACTGTCTGACTAACTTACTGGTTGGGGTATCTGGCTGCTATGACTCATATGGACTGTCTGACAGTCTGATGGTCTGGGTGGTCTAAACTTTCTGAGTGACTTATTATCTGCAGGGCCTGATTGTGCTGGTTACTCTGAATGGTCTTATCTATCTGACAACCTTACTAGCTGGAGAGTCTGACTGCTCTGACCCGTCTGGAATGATCTGAAGTGTCTGACTGGTCTGACTGTCTGTGTCTGATCTGTCTGGCCAGTCTGGCAGTCTGACAGTCTGAGGGGGTCTGACCACTCTGACTGCTCTGACTGGTCTGGACTATCTGGCAGTCTGACACCCTAGGGGGTCTGATCAGTCTGACTGGTTGGCTGGTCTGGAATGATCTGAAGTGTCTGACTGGTCTGACTGTCTGGGGGTTCTGATCAGTCTGACTGGTCTGACATGTCTGGCAGGGTCTTAAATGTTTGACTGGTCTGATTGGTCTAAACCACTTTGACTAGTCTGGACTGTCTGACTGGCCTGACTACCTGGTGAGTCTGACCACTGACCACTCTGACTGATCTGGAGAAGTCTGAAGTGTCTGACTGCTCTGAGTGTCAGTGGGGACTGACTGCTCTGATTGCTCTGACTGATCTGGAGCAGTCTGAAGTGTCTGACTGGTCTGACTGCCTAGGGGGTCTGACAACTCTGACAACTCTGACACCTCTGAAATGGCCTGAAGTATCTGACTGACCTAACTACCTGGTGGGTCTGACTGCTCTGACTGCTTTGAAGCGGTCTGAAGCATCTGACTGGCCTGGCTGTCTGGGGGGTCTGACTGGTCTGGAGTGGCCTGAAGTGTCTGACTGGCCTGACTACCTGAAGGGTCTGACCACTCTGACTGTTCTGACTGGTCTGGAGTGGCCTGAAATATCTGACTGGTTGGACTGTCTGGCAGATCTGACCAATCTGACCAATCTGACTGGTCTGAAGTGGTCTGGGGTGTCTGATAGTCTGACACCCTGGGGGGTCTAACCAGTCTAACTGGTCTGACTGGTCTGGGGTGGTCTGAAGTGTCTGACTAGCCTGACTGTCTGGGGGGGTCTGATCACTCTGACTGCTCTGACTGCTCTGGATTGGTCCGAACTATCTGACTGGCCTGGCTATCTAGTGGGTCTGACCACTCTGACCACTCTGATTGGTCTGACACAGTCTGAAGTGTCTGACTGACCTGACTGTCTGGGGAATCTGACTGGTCTGGAGTGGCCTGAAGTGTCTGACTGGCCTAACTGTCTGGGGGTCTGACCACTCTGACCACTCTGACCACTCTAACTGGTCTGGAGTATCTGAATGGTCTGACTGTCTGGTGGGTCTGATCAGTCTGACTGGTCTGACATGTTTGGCAGGGTCTTAAATGACTGACTGACTTACTGTCTGGGGGGTCTGACTGCTCTGACTGCTCTGGATGGTCTTAAGTGTTTGACTGACTTACTGTCTGAGGGGTCTGACTGGTCTGACTGGTCTGACTGACTGACTGACTGACTGCCTTGTGGGTCTGACTGCTCTGACTGATCTGACAGGTCTTAAATGTCTGACTGACTTACTGTCTGAGGGGTCTGACTGCTCTGACTGCTCTGGGTGGTCTTAAGTGTCTGACTGACTTGCTGTCAGAGGAGTCTGACTAGTCTGGGTGGTCTTAAGTGTCTGACTGACTTACTATCTGAGGGGTCTGATGGCTCTGGGTGGTCTGGGTGGTCTTACATGTCTGGCTGACTTACTGTCTGGGGGGTCTGACTGATCTGATTGGTCTGGGGTGGTCTTAAATGACTGACTAACTTACTCTCTGGGGGGTCTGACTGGTCTGACTGGTCTTAAATGTCTGATTCCAGAACTCCCAGTCTGATGCCAGATGCTCCCAGACTGTTAAGTCATGTCAGACCATTTCAGACTGTTAAGGGACCTAAGTGCTGTCAGAGAAATTGTCACCTTGCTGATGCAGGGTTTGGGTTGTCGGGACCATCATCTCTGGGACCACCATCACTGGGATGGTCATTGTCACTGGGGTGGTCATTGTCACCATGGTGGTCATCACCTAGGTCATTGCCAAGATCTTTGATGAAGGCCCCAGGTGGGTGACACTGAGCGGGGGAGGAGGCTCTCCAAGTGGAGAAGCCTTGGAATTGGGAGACAGTCGGGTGAGCACCTGAGGCTAGTCAGAGCACTCAAGGCAGCTGCCTGACGAGTGTCGGACGCTGAGGGTTCTGGGTTGTTTGCATGAGCAAGTTTGGATTGTCCTGGATAGGCTTTCTAAGATAGCCAAGGCACGAGGCGTCTCGTAGAATATAGTCTACGTATTGGGTAAGCGAGGCACCTTTGCCTCTTCCTTCTGCTCGTCTCGCACTGAACCTCCGGTCCCCCCCTCAGTGCGCAACGAGCTCGCCCTTTCTTTTGCATTTGTTCACATCTTGAATCACTCAACTTGTTTCTCTCACTCTCACTCTCCACTTCTTCCTTTTATTTCATTTTTCATCCATCATCATGCTGCCCAATCGCCCCAATCCTCACGAGGCTGTCTGGCCCGACTTCATGCTAGACCAGCACACCGATGCCCACTGCACGCTCACCAACACAGGCGTGCCTGAAGATTTAGCTGCCGCCGCACTCTGGCGCCTCTGGACCATTGACAACGAGAGAGAAAAAACTGAGTGGGACAGGACCATCGCCAAAGAAGCTCGCGAAGAAGAGCAGCCAGGCATCTCACCGCCACTGCAGAAGAGGTCCTTCTTCAGCAGCACCAAGCTGAGAAAGATGCTGCTCTCGCCAAAGAGCACAAAAAGCACAAAACAAAGTTCATACCAGTCCCGAAGGCCAAGGTCCCAGTCGACCTGATCTGCCTCCCCGCCAAATATGCGCTCAAACAAATGGAAAGTGGGAACTATGTTGAACTCTTCTATTTCACGAACCAGGGAATCTCTGATGCGGAAGAGGTAGCCACTACCCTGGACGATGACATGTACGTTTGGAAAAGGCAGGACGATGGTACACGCTCTTTCATCAAAACATCTGTGGCCAAGAAAGGCTTAAAAACAGACCTGCTCCCAGATGAGAAGCTGTCCTGGGAGCAGTTCTTCGAGGCCACTCCACGCCTGATCAAATTCATGGAGAGCTACCAGTGGCCTCAGGACCACATTGACATGTTCTGCAGTTTTTTCTTAGGCATCCAGAGCCATCTCTGGCGGACCTCCATACATCCTTTCTGCAAGAAAGCTCTCTTAGTCTACCAAGCCAAACAATGATGCTTGTGGCACCACACCATTGGTTCCCCCGTGGGTTTCTCCCTCGTGGAGATTGAGGAAGAAATCCTCAAGAATATGAGAGACAAGTTGATGCAATCATCTTTCAACACCAAATATACCAAGCTACAATCGGTAAGTCACAATCTCCCCACGCTTCATACAGGCCCGCTCACTATGAGCCACACCCCCCTTTTTTTCCTTTGTCTTTCTCGACCACGCGGCCCTCCCGCTCATCACAGATCAATAATGCACAGCTACTGGCCCCCTCGCCATGCTTTCCCACAGCAGCCAACACCTCTCACCCCTCAAACGTCCAGCTCCTCCCTCCACAGCCACTGACCCCTCAGACCCACAGAACAAGAGACATCGCTTTCGACCCTCCTCCCCACTCAAAGACCGCTCCGCAAACCCCTCCACCTCTGCAGCCCCTTCATCTGCCCCCCCTGTTCTCTCCGTTTGCGCAGTCTGCCCCCCCTGTTCTCTCCATTTGCGCAGTCTGCCTTGGCCGAGAACGTCACACAACTTCAGAATGCACTGCTGCCGTCACTTGGGACAAGCAATTCAAAACCCTGTGCACCCGGCTCAACCAGGACTTGGTCACCCGTTCCAACAACCAATCCATCTGCGCTAAGTGGCAATGGGAGGCTAGTTGCAAAGACAAGCATACCTTCCTCCATATGTGCTTAGGATGTGGTGCAGCCACTCATGGGGCTAGTGTCTGCCCTCAAGCACAGAAAGTGCCTTCCATTAACCCCATATAAACTGGACATTTGGAAGCAGGAGCTCACCGATGCAGACCTTTTGCCTTTGTTTCTGAAAATTCTCTCAGGTTTATCACAAGGGTTTATCGTAAATTTCCCTCCCATTGCTTGTACACAGGCACCCCCTAATCATAGTTCCATCCTTTCGTATGCGGTCGAGTTTAATATGATCATCTGTAAAGAGCTTGACAAAGGCAGATATCTAGGTCCTTATCCTCTCCCTTTAATAGAACGGTTTCTTGGCCCCTACCAGTCATCCCCCCTTTCCATAATACCCAAACTAGGCCACCCTGGGAAATTTCGGCTTGTCCAGAATTTCTTGTTCCCACTTAACCCCTCCACAGAAACTCCCAACATGTCAATCAACCATAACATAGCAGCAGAAGACTTCCCTACCACATGGGGAAAGTTCTCCTTAATATATGACCTCATTGCCCACCTCCCCCCAGGCTCAGATGCTGCCACCCGAGATGTAGCAGAAGCATATTGCACCATTCCCCTCCACCCATCTCAGTGGCCAGCTGGCGTTGTGAAAATCTCAGAATCGATGGGCTGCATTGACACTAACCTAGCCTTCAGATCCACTCCTGCAGCCGGTGCTTATGGCCACATTGCTGATGCAGGCTGCGAAATTTTCCATTCCCATGGCATTGGGCCAGTTGACAAATGGGTAGACGACCACATTTTCTTCCGAGTGCGCATGCAACACCTAGACAATTACAATAACAGTCGCTGCTCCTGGTATCAGGACATCCTCACGCACTCCTCTAAACCCCTACACTCGGGAGGGCACTGGTGGTTCCAAGGACGGCACCAATCTGACTCATCATCCAACGAGTTCAATGAAAGCTGCAGTCGCCCGTTAAAGGACTTCTTCAGCCACTCCCCACAACCCTTGCATGATTCTCTGTTCTCTTATAGCCTATGTGACATTGACTCTATCTCGAGACCCTTGGGTATACCCTGGGAACCCTCCAAGGACCAGCCTTTCAGCCCATCAACCATATACATTGGCTTTGAGTGGAACCTGCAGGCAATGACAGTAGCACTGAGCCCCCCAAAGTAACTAAGTACCTCAATGCCATTGCATGCTGGCATCAATGCAGTGGGCACGTCCTTCAAGACATACAGAGCCTATATGGGAAACTGCTCCACACGTGTGCAGTCATACCACGAGGCAGAGCTTACCTCACGGGCCTCAAATGCATGATTAAAGTGTGCACGCCCAAGCCATTCCTCCCCCACCACCCCGAAAAAACAATTGCTAATGATTTAAACTGGTGGCAACACATCCTATCATCCAACCTCGCAACCTGTTCCATCAGTAGCCCCCCAAACTATGTCAACATTTCTGCCTTTTCCGATGCTAGCTCATCATTCAGAATCAGCATCGTCATTGGCACCAAATGGTGAGCCTGGCACCTTCACCCACACTGGCAATCCCTCGGGGGCAAACAAGACATCAGCTGGGCTGAGGCCGTTGGCTTTGAATTCCTCATTTATACCATCGCCACTATCAAATCTCCCCACTCAGTGTTCATCACCTTTGGAGACAACACGGGCATCGTCGAAGGATGGCTCAATAGCCACCACAGAAATCCTCCTGCCAATGAGGTATTCAAACGTATCCACCAGTTCATTCACTTGCTCCCCCAAAAGTTTTACATCTGCACCAAATACGTCCCCAGTGAATCCAACCTCGTGGATGGCCCTTCCTGGGGCATTCTCGGGCATCCCAGTGCCCTCCTACCTGACATCCCCATCCCCGAACCTATCCACCATCTTGTCGAAGATGCCACCTTACACGGAACCCCCCCTAGTCCAGTCGTTCTGATAATTCCCATCTCGTCAGGCCCTGGCTTCAATCTCCCTAGTAACATGGAAACCTCTCCCACACAGTCAAAAACTGGGACATCACCATCACTTCGATTGATCTCTGCCCCCCCACTACCCTCAGCACCTCCTGCTTCGAATCCCCTACCATACCGCTCGGATCTTTCCCCTTCCCCCTCCCCCCTCTGTCCTCACTGCCTTGCCAAGGACTGCCTCCTTGTTTGGAAACTCTACTCCGCTAGTGAAGACCCTCAGCTTGCACACCCTATCCTATCCGAAGCAGATTTTAACTGCATACTGAGTGTCATTGATGCTTCATGGGGTAGCAACACCAAAGCTGCCTATGGAGCGGGCCTACTAGTCTTCCATGTATTCTGCGACTTTCGTAATGTACCTGAAATAGACAGATGTCCCATCTCCCAGCCACTCCTACTCTCGTTCATATCAACCTGCATGGGAACATATTCTGGTAACACCCTCTCTAACTACATCGCAGGAATTCATGCCTGGCACATGCTGCACGGCAGACCATGGCTGCTAGACCCAGTCACCCTAAAAGCCACCATAGAGGAAGCAGCTTGGCTTGCCCCTCCATCTACCAAACGCCTCCAACGCAACCCATTCACGCCAGACATAATATCCCTCTTCAAATCCCAGCTGAACACGGAAGACCCACTTGACGCAGCCATTTTCGCCTGCATAACAGTTTGTTTCTGGGGCGTCACCAGAGTTGGTGAATTTACAGTTCCTAGTATCAACACTTTTGACCCAACCAAACACATCACCCGAGCAGGACTCACACAAGTCACAGACCAGAACGGTCTAACTGTTCTCAAATTCCATCTGCCATGGACCAAAACTTCCAGAGCAGCAAGCAAAGGAGAATCTGTCCAGTGCGCTCATCAAAATGGACTAGCTGACCCCATTGCCACCATCGAAAACCATTTCCATATCAATGCCATTGCCCCAAATGAGCACCTTTTCTCTTGGACCCACTCCAGTGGCAAACGGTGCCTGTTAAGTAAGAAAGAACTCACCAGCAAAATCAACAAACTCGCAACCCAATTTAACCTCCCAAATCTCAAAGGCCACAGCCTCCACATCGGAGGCACACTAGAATACCTGCTTCAAGGCATCCCTTTCGACGTTATTCAGTCCCTCGGGCATTGGGCAGGGAACACTTTCACTCTCTACCTATGACAACATGCCATGATTCTAGCACCCTACCTACAGGCCTCTCCAGTACTAGAACCATTTGTCAGATACACACAACCCCTGGTTAGATAGCCCCAAATCACTCGTATTAGTAGAGCTCCTTTGACCGCTAGGGTATTCGGCTTCTCCTTTTGCATCACTCCCTCCTTCTGCGCGGGTACAGATCAGCCTCCCTTGCAGTTTCGTTTCGGGCTGGAAGCTCCTGGGGCTTCGCCCAAATCTCTTCGTAGCATCCAGTACTGTTAGTAGCACACCAGACATTGTCTGTCCCCCCAAAGCAATCCTATTGCTTCGTTCTCCCCCTCAGCTGAGCATCCCAAGGCATAGATGTGAACTCATACAAGACTAGAGTTTGAATATACTATCAAGACCAGTTCTTCACCAACCTGATCTCTATGAGGGGCCTGGGGGTCAGAGGTTGGTCTAACGGTAAGACCGGGTGCTACATAGCATAGTCACGCTTCCCAAATGATAGGAAGGCCGACTGAGGGTTTGATGGAGTGTCCGAGTGTAAATGGTCAGCAACCAAGTACTTGTACGAGGGCAGAGATGGAGAGTGCAAAGGGAGAACAGATGAGAAGTATCTTATTTGATATTCGAACTGAAGCTACAACAGATCAAGTATCTAAGTATTTATACTGAGTAGAATGGAAGAGGCGATGTACGGGAAAACAGGATTACCGACGAATGACAAGTGCAGTCGCACTGAGTAAGTATGGTAAGTGTGATAACCAGATTACCAATAAGTATTGTATTAGTAATGAAACGGGACAGGAACATATAGTAACCGGAAACAGGAAAGGAAACATATTAGGTAATCGTACAGAGAGACAGAATGGACAATGTGCTCACCAATCAGTGGCAATACAGGATAGATGCAATCAGACAATAGGGTACAGGGTGATCGGATGTCACAGTTGTGACAGCCTGCTTGATTGGTAAGGTTCCCCGAGCCATGATAGTCACTTATCATGCCCTTCTTGACTTTATCTACATTGCTCAGTATCCCACCCATGATGACACCACCCTTGGATACCTTCAAGATTCCTTGGACCTTTATAACAAACACAAAGCCATATTTATTAACCTCGGTGTTCGAGACCATCTTGATATACCCAAGTTTCACTCCCTCCTTCATTATGTTGATGCCATCAAGCAATTTGGAGCCACAGATAACTATAACACAGAAGCTTTCAAACACCTACACATCGACGTTGCCAAGGAAGCTTGGAGGGGGTCAAACAAGAGGAACACAACTCCACAGATGGTTGCTTGGTTAGAGAGAGTGGAGAAAGTCACCGGGTTTGATTACTACTTGCAAGCCACTGGAGTGGAGGGGGGTAAGGTCCGTGATGAGGAGGAAGAGGGTTCAATGACGGTCCCCAAGATCCAATTGGTTAATAAACCCCACTGCCCCTCCCAGTCCCTCACTGACATCACCAAGAAACACAACTGTCCTCTCTTTGTACGAGATCTCAAGTTCCTAAATCAGAAACTTCCCATTCGTCACACCCAAGCAGATTTACAGGACATTCAGGTTCCTTTCCATGCAGTCAATGTGTATCATAGTTTCAAATTCCCCCTTGAGGAGCGGGGATTGGATCTGGACCCATCGGAGAGAGAATATCAATATCACTCCATCAAAGCAAAACCAGCAATTGGAACCCAGCCTGCACGCTTTGATATGGTGGTGGTCATGGTTAGTCTGGACTGTGAGTCCACTGGTGTTGAAGGTGAGTAATTCTTTTACATGTATTAAGTATCAATTCTAAGAGGCTCAACATCTTCTATATTAAAGTAGCTAGCTCGTGAGAACGCCAGACAACTCTGAAATCTCATTGGCTGACAACTTGAGACAACTCTTAATTCTCATTGGCTGGTAATTTTCCTTAACGAGCCAGCACTCTTCCACTTCCTTCACCAACCACTGTCAAGCAGTCTCTGATTGGTGCTCAACGCCACAAGATGGCTCATGGGCACATGGATGTCAGAACCGATTCTTCCAACAAACTCCAACGTGAGCGGAGATAAGTCTGAAAGATTGTCGACAACAGGCGGATGTAATGTGGAGGTGTTGAGGACTTGGCTTCAGCGTATGTGCTGCGCCCTTGTGATACCTGCGTCCTCGTATTTCAGAGGACAGAGGGACAGAGGGACAGAGGTTCGACGAAGTTCAGAGTTACCAGAAGGCAGAGGGGACAGAGGTGAGTTCGTGGGAAGTATTCAAGATGATATTCAAACTGAGGGACAATCCCCTCAGTGTTTGGAGTACTTATACTTTACATCGGATATGTACAGTAACCGAGAAGCGGAGAGAGACATAGCAGAGACATAGCTAAGAGTCTGCGGATGACAAACGGATGAGTAACATACACAGAACGGAGATCAGTGATAAGCGTAATGGATCAAAAGGTTAACGGGACACAGCTATGAGTAATCAGTTCTAATCTAAAACAGGAACAAAGGAAACAGGAACAGAAGCGGAACGGAAGCATACAATAGCCAGAGGCATAAGCGTGGAACTATTTACTAAAAGGAGACGGGTACGTAGCGTCGGAGGTGTCTGATGGTGATTGGATTTGAGTCTACAACAGTCTAGAGGCCTTGCGGAGTCACGAGGTGTCACGTGGTCGTGACAGTGGAGAGGTATGGTTTTCGCGCCTTAGACCTCACTTTGCAACGTTAACATGTATTTAGCATGTGGGAGAGCATCCACAGTGTGCGCCGAGCATCTTCAGATGATCACAACCATGGCCTTCGGGTGAGTTGAGTATACCTTCTGAGTGCTAATTCCTTACTTTTTTTTGGACTTGTAGCAGAACAGTATTCAGGCAGAAAACAGTTGAGAAGGGTTCAGCGCAAGTAATGACGCAAGCAGCATTCATCAAGCATCGTCAGACAAGCATGACAACTTCATTCAAGGTTCTTCGACTTCAGCCCAGCTGTCCACACGTGGCAAATGCTGTCAAGCTGCAGCCGAGGGCCTTGGAGAGGATGATGCTCATCCACGAAAGCGAGTTGCACTCACAAGTTTGCAAGCAACTTCGTGCAAACATGAGGGTATTATGTTCGTACCACTAAGGAATTCAACAAGCTCATTGCCCTACAGCATTGGGATGTGCAGATCAAAGAAGTAACAATGTTTCCAGAATGCATTATGGACGAAATTTGATGGATGTTGACGGAAACACGGTACAGGGTCAGATGCCCATCTCTCGACGTGCACTTGGTCAGTGCCGATGCCGCAAACGTGAGCGCCAGCAGCATCAGGTTAGTCATTACCAGTCTCCGATGCTACCTGTAGTTAATCACTTGTAACAGCAACCAGTGCATCCCCTGGCCCATCATCCTGTAATCCCTCAGCTGTCTGAAATTGCTCCGCCACCAGTAATTTCTCTCCCACCTGCAAGTGCTCCGCCACTTGCAATCCACCAGTGGCCTGCAATCCCTCAGCCAAACCCAGATGCACATCAGCGTCGCTCACTTGGGCAGCAGAGGCGTTGTGAACGGGAGTGTCAACAACGCCAAGCAGCAGACCAATGTGAACAACCAATCCCTCCACCGCCTGCAATCCCTCCGCCGCCTGCAATCCCCCAGCCTCCTGCAATCCCCCAGCCTCCTGCAATCCCCCAGCCTCCTGCAATCCCTCGGCCAAACCTGGATGCACATCAGTGTTGCTCACTTGGGCAGCAGAGGCGTTGTGAATGAGAGTGCCAACAACGTCAAGCAGAACAACACGAACAACAAACAGTTGACAACACACCTCCACAAGATGCCCAGGTGCTGTGCCAGCATGGCCAAGCACCAGCTGTGATGAGAGACCTCTTCCTTGCTGCCCGCCATCACTATGTTGAGCCAGACAACCGGCATGATCTTGGACACATGAACGTGATGTGCCCATACTGCAATGCTTACCATTGGATAGCTGAATGCCTTGTAGCATCATCAGATTTCCACCCATTGTTTGGAATGTGCTGTGACCAAGGCCAGGTCTGTATTCTTTTGATGTGTGCGCCTCCGCAGCCTCTGAAGTCGTTATGGGATGGTGAAACACCTGATGCAATCGAGTTTCAGACAAATGTTTGTCGATATAATGCAGCGCTTGCATTCACCTCGCTGGGAGTGGAGATTGATATCAACACACAGGGTCATCATGCACCATACGTATTTCGTGTTCATGGAGAGCTATGTCACCAAGTTGGGCAGCTATTACCTACAGAGGGCCATCAGCCCATGTATGCCCAACTGTATATCTATGACCCTGAGTCAGCACTCCGGGAGTGTATGCAACATGATGTTAACAGTGAGCTGTATTTGAATCATTGGGTGAGTAGAAAGCAGCATAAAGAAGAAATTTACACACTTTTTGGAATAGGTAAAAATCTGATGAGGGCAACAGCATTCCGATGTGCTCACTGTGAGTCAAAGTGTGGACTTGGGTCAGAGTAATAACCCAAACACAACACCAACAAAGGACTACAAAAATGTGCAAGTGGTGGTTTACCTCCGCGGTGTCCAGAGAGGATGTGCTGAGGAGGGGGGAAGGGGATCTACACCAACAGGGTGATGCAGACGGTGATGCAGGATACTCCTGGGGTACAGGAGTAATAGAAGATGAAGGGGATAGGGGTCTGGACTCTTCCTAAGGCCTAGGAAGTGTCAAAGCGGGGATTGGGTTGACTGAGACTGAAACAGCAATACTACACCTAGAGATTGGTGCAGCAAAGGGGCAGGGATGCCTCTGATGTCCAGAGGCGAGGAAGATTGACTGGTATGAAGCCTAGACTCCGCTTGAGCCTAGTATAAAGAATAGATCTTGAATAACTTGGATAAACTTGACAATATTGAGCCTTTAGACCTTCACTGAAGCCTACAAGGACTCAAAGACTGAAGGGATACTGATTGAGAGAGTCTGAGAGAGGGATAATTTCGTGCAATTTGGGTCCTCTTTCACTGGGCTGAGCCCAGGGGTTTAAATACATGGGGGGGCACAGCATTAAAGTACAAAAAGAGAAGGGAGTAAGCAGAATTTGTCAAGGATTGGTAAGGGATTGGTAAGAGCTTTGTAAGGGGTTTGTAAGCGATCAGTAAGCAAGGGATAAGCAGGAATGAGTAAGCATAGGAAGCATGAATAAGCTGCTGAGTAAAGGAATGAGTAAGCTGCATGACAAGATTGATTGGTAAGGGAGTGAGTCATCAGCTGAGTAATATACCAAAAATGTGAAAGGGATAGAGTAATACTGATGACAAGAGAGCATCAGTAAGCAAGGGATGAGTCACTGCACAGCAGAAGGAGTCATTGATGCACAGCCTAAGAAGTTTGATGGGGGGCTGTGTACCATCAGGAATTTGATGGGACAACAATGGGGAAGATCTGAGATTAATAGGGGGATTGATCCGAGACAAAACAGCCACAAGAAGGGTACCAGGGGTCCAGAGGTCTTTTGGGGGGTCAGCATACACTAAGGTATAGTGCATGTGTTCTAGCACTGCTGAAGCACAACCATGGGCTCCCTTGACGAGCTCTCTTCTGGGAAAGAACGAGAGAGGGTTCTTCTTCCTAATAGCACTATAAAGTGGGGGGAATAACTGTCATGGTGCTGGGGGACGTCGTCTGAAAGTAGGGAAGCGGATAGAGTATTGAATTTGACGCATCCAGGGAAGTGAGACGAACGACAGAGGAAGATGGACATGGCAAGTATCTGGGAGGAAGGGACCATAGGCTGAGGGCTCAGGGGACACAGAGACGACCAGAGAAGACTTCTCAAGCTTGACAATAGACCTAAGATGACCAAAGTACGTCCTTGACGCAGGACTGACGAGGAGAACGCGCTGACCGAGAATGAGAGGGACTGAGGGAGCAGGCTGGGAAGATATGTGCCAGGCAGTGCACGGGAACTCTTGGAGAGGCTGTCCTAAGAGCAGGACATAGTGGAGATCTGCAGCAATAGCGGAGAAATGATCCAGAGAAAATACGGACTCCATAGTGAGCGATGAAGCGAACATCTGGATTGCGGGGGGAATATCTCCGTGGGAAATGAACGGATTTGCGTCGAAACTTGACAGGCAGATAGACCACGCTCTAGGCTTTCTGATGGTATAGTCACATGCCTGATAGCTTCAGAAACGACGGAGCTATTCAAAATATCAGAATGCTGGCACTGGGTGCCTAAAAATGACATTTGGGCGCTAAAAATCATTTCTTCTCTTTCTCCTTCATTTCTCCATCAATTCTTCGGCTTCTTTGATCGTTCTGGTATGGGAGTTGGACTGCAGACGTGTGCATTCCTTTCTCATACCACAATTGACGTTATTCCTTCAGTTTCTTCTGCTTCTTGGCAGTTCTCGTGCAATAGATGACTGTCTGCATTGGCATTCATCTCTCGCATCAGGATAGTCGTCTTGTGCAATAGATGGCTACGATGAGGGTCCGTCGTGCTTATCCTTCGCATAAGGATCATTTGATATAGGCGTTATCTTCCATGTTCACTGTACCAAACCTGTTTGGTGCATGACAGCGCAGATCAGCACCCTGGCTTGAAAACGAAGATGGTACACCAGTGGTCGCAAAGCAGCTCAAGAGGATCTGCGACACTCTTCGTGCTGCATGGGCTGAGCTTGTCCAGCACCAGCTTGCTCCAGCAACATGGACCAAGATTTGCATGTCTGGAAAGGATACCATGTACAAGATTATGGTAAAGAAACATCCACTTTTTGCACTCGACAACAATGGCTTCAAACTCGACATGCTCTGCATAAATGACTACCCACGCTGGCATGCAAATAATCTCACGGCCAGTGGAAATTGGAAGGACAGCACGTCACGGAAATCTAATCCGAAAGAGGAGCCAATGGAAGAATCAATCGACTTTGATTCACCACTAGCAACAAAGGGCAAAAAGAGCAAGGTTGATGACACAGGCATGCTGGTGTGTCAGCCTGCAAAATGATCAAAAGGTATGTGCCGAGTTCCCATCAACAGAATCACTGAACTGCATTTCACCACAGGCAAAGAGCACAAGGCCAATGTCACACCAGACAGTCCAGTTGTATGTCAGCAGTCAAAGGGTATGTACTAAGTTCTGATTTGTTTTTTCTGCTTATTACTGTACTTGGCAGTTCAGATGCACGTACGGTAGAGTCAATTGATACAGCAGAAGCCTCAGGTAATGGAAGACCGTTTGACGATGACACAGGTAGGTTATTTTTATCTGATGCACATACTAACGATAGTAGGTCATACTGAAGCAGTGCAACACTTGGGAGCAACTACCGGCACAACTGTATTCGAACCAGAAGAAAATTTCTTGGATGAGCCACAGGACCATTGTGCAGCCAGTCCTGCCACTGAATATATTCCGTCACTCCCTCCAAGCCCACGTCCTCCTGCAGATGTCCCATTTGGAGTCTACTTACCAATGCCTGGCCCTCAGATGCATATCCGCTCACCTTCCCTTCCAGTTGCTGGCCCATCCAGGCTTCCTCGTCATGACTCTAACAAGGAAAACATGTTCCCATTGAAAAACCCTCTGTAAGTCACATTTATCACACGAACAGTAAACTAATTCTATTTTCACTTAGTGCAAACTTGTGGACATCGCTGAAAATAATGGTGACCTTGAGCAAATTAAACAAACCTACAAAGCTTTGCTTGAGACATATCCCAACACAGTATGAAGTCTTGTTTACTCCTCAGCCATAGTAGTTTGACAGTGCAATATCAAGTCATCTGCCCAAATTGCTTATCTCAACCACATCTTAAGCCTGGGACTGTTCCAGTACACCGAAGAATTGTCCAAGACTCAAGAGATTCCTGAGAACTTCGCCCTCAGGAAGTTCTATCTCACTTATATCAGGTTCATAGCGAGCAAAATCATGGTACTACAACAGGATTTTTGATGCAATGTTGAAATCTACAGTCGTGTGAACACATTGCCCAACAGCTGCGAAGCTGTCAGTTGGGCTTACAAATTTGTGCTCAACTGCATTGGACAAGACAAAGACAGCGGTGAAATATGGCACGATTACATTCAATTCATCAAAGCTGGTGAGGTATGTAGTGTCCCAACTTCGTAGGCGTCAACTCACGTCATGCGAGACAGGCCGTCAATTTATCTACTGCCTACCCCCACTTTCAACACTGCTGAAAGAGCTCTTGTCGGCGCATGGAAAACTTATTTGAAATGGGAGGAAAACAATTCTCTCAAATCTGAAGAAAAAGACAAAGCGACACTAGTATCTCGAGTTCAACTTGTTTATTGCAAGGCAGTCATCCAAATGTGATACTACAGCAAGATCTGGTGAGTCTTTTCTACAGGTTCTTTTTCCCCACATTTATCCTTGTCGGAAAAGGTATATGGTGTTTGTATGGACAAATGGTGTTGGTAAGCAAGAGGAGGCACTGGATACTTTGAAAGCTGGCATGGAGGTGAACTCAACTAGTTTCCCACTTCATTTTGTGTATGCTGGGATGCAAGAAGTGCGCAAGGAATACACAGAAGTCAACAATGCATTTGACAAAATTCTCGACTGCCTGCATGTGCAACTCAAGGAGCTTGAGACCCCAGTGAATTTCAGTGGGTCTTTGTTTTCGTCTGATGCTTCTAGGCACACTGCACCCACGGATGTTCTGACGCTGCCCCAGGTCCCCCCGGGTAGCCCCCATGTATGTTTTTTGCGATGCAATTTCTGCATCCCCCCGTTTCATATGGTTCATCTCACACCCACAAATATTGTGTATCCACAGCACCAGCAACCAAAACAAAGATGTTCCTCGCGATGTGGTTTCCACATCCCCTTCCCCCCATTTCATATGGTTTGCATTGCACTAGTTTCCATGCCCCCTTCCCCCCATTTCCTATGGTTCGCATTGCATCACACCTGTGAATACTCTTGAAAAAAGTGTGTTGGGGGGTTGCTACAGTGGACCTAAAGGACAGAAGCTGTGGTAGGAAGTTGGTAGCCCTGTAGTGACCTCAGTAGATATTCAAGCTACTGTTATTAGAGTAGTACCTGTAGTGACTACTACAAGTGAGTAAGTGTAAAAGGAGTGTGTAAAGTTTTGTGAGGTGAACTGGCAAAACCTAGACAAGAGTCAGAACAGACTACATGGGTCAGTATGATAGTAAAAGAGTGTGTAGGATAGTCTTACCTCAGTACTTCTGTGCAAACAGAGACTGAGGTACAAAACGAAAGAAAACATCCTATAAAGAATGACCATGATTATGTAAGGAATGCTTGGCATGTCCGTACTAAGAATAAGGAAAAGATGGTACTGTAGGGACTGGGAATTTCAACATAAAGGACTACTTACCCTCAGTAGATATTCAAGCTACTGAGGGACTAATGAAAATAACTACTGTGTATGATGCGCTCGAAATGCTTATGTAAGTGTTGCGCGGTCACGCACTGAAGTACCAGTAACACATGCTGGTTAACTTTCAACAAATACCATATCCATGACATCCATGATGTAACTTCTCCATCCCCCTATTTTTTTCCTGCGGAGTCCCTCTGCTATCTTGCACCTACTTACATGCTTAACTTACTTAATGCATCCTGTATACTTAGATAGGGCTAATGCTTAATTGTCTTGTGCTACTTGAACCACTTGGTGTGAACTTAATTACTTGCAAGACTTGAGGTGAAAGGAGCCAAGTCAGCTAAGCACATGCAAAATGGTGCTTTTTAGCTTAGTGCTACTTAGCTACTTAATCCAAATTATTAAGTTATTAAATAGAAATAAGCTGGATTTAAGTTGATTTTAAGACAGCTGTAGTTTTGCTGATGAAACCACTTGAAATTATCATTTCATGCAGCTCCTAATCAAACACTGTGGGTAATATGGGTTTGCTCCCGCTCGTCCTCGTATAAACAGTAGACAACTACTATGAGCACCATATTTAGCCCTTACCTACATACCGTTGCTTTTCGTACTCCTTCCAGATCATCTTCATAATTGCCTTCCCACCAGAATCGAGTGTCGAGATTACTAAAGCATCTCGATTGTGCTCGCCAAGCATTTCGCACAGCGAAAATAACCCGGACTGGAGCTCCCGTCGCATGTCAGAGGACATAAGGCAGAGCGGGTCATTTAGAGCATCGATATATGTCGTAAGAACATATCCCGCATGCTTTGCAAATGGTTTCGCTAGTGACTCAGCTTTCTGGGTTTCGCTAGCTGTCATCGTGTGTGCGTGCGTGCGAGGAACAGTTTTGATGGTGAGCGCAGTGAGGAGACGGCTGAGGGCACGGCTTTCTGCAACACCGAGTGGTTGTGTGGAAGTAATCCAAGAGGGGAATGTGTCTGATACGAGTTTACTCTGCTTGCCTCCAAGCTGTGGACGCATACACCTCGTTATCACCACTAGCCGATGCAGGACAGTGGACAAATGCGGAAGGGTGTGTATGACAAGGTCGCGCCGTAAGCGCACTAGTGAGCTGGCAATGGATATGATGTGATGAAAGATTGTAAAGGACGTCGTGCTGTCATGACTGGAAGAGGCTGATAAGATTTTGCACAACAAAGACCATGTGCTTCCGAGGTCAACAGAACGAAGTGCGGCTGGCTATCATGGGACATTAACCTCCTTGGTCAAGCACAGATCAACGCACTCACTCTGTCAGAACAGTGTCTTGCGATCAATTCCAGGTAATGTGACTTCACTTCCGACGATCCTCCGTAAAGGCGGGGCTGCCCAGTAAACGCATTGAGGCACCGCGTCACGAAATTTTGGACAACTTTCAGTGTCCCTGCAGCGCCCCCATCATTAAGCAGTAAGCAGGAAGTAACACCAGACAACCGATACTAACCTTGTGGCGCATCGTGTAACAGTATTGTTGAGAGGTGTATCAAGCGTTGAGACTGGCCTATCTGGACTCCGGGGCTTTCGATTCCTTCTACTACAACGTCTAGCAGATGGGAAAACTCCTCGACCGACAGCCTTCTTGTAGCTGTGCCAACTTGTGCATCAACGGCGTGTCGTACTGTGATCATTAAATATTAGTTGACAACGACTTTATTAAGTCGATCGTGCATATACCATCTGCTTCATCACCATAGATCGAGCATAGAGCAGCTATCGCCTCGAGTTGGGTTGTGTAGGAAATTATTGGCATGCACCGAAGTTCCTGGAATAGAAGAGCAATCACGCTTGAACACATCTCAATATCTGTAGCCTTGGTCGACAAATAGCAATGCGATACACTCCACGTGAGTGCACCTGCCAACTTCATGCCAATAGGGGTAATGTTAGCTTGCACTTGAGATCATGATGAGCAAATTGCAGCGTATGAGATCACATTGCATACCATCGATCCCAAGCCACTGGGCGAGCGACAGCATATATGACCGTGCATTCACACTTCTACTCGAAGTGTATCCCGCATCGGGTATAGCATCCGTAGAGGGGAAAGTCGACACCAGGGAGTCATACAGGCTTTTCAGGGAGGAGACAACTGTTTCCGAAAGGCTGCTCAACGTATTAGTACCTCGGAGCTTCCTTCGGCGAATGAGAGCACACCTTCCCGGAGGAATACCACTTCTCAAATCCTCGATCAACCGAAACACAACAGACTCCACGAGGACGTGCTTCTGCGACTCCTGAAAAAAGGTAATGGAGAAAGGCTTAGTCTCAGCGATCATGGTTATTATGCTAGCTGCCAATGCGGTGGCTTCGGAACCCTGAGCACGAAGAAGAGCACTGCGGATAAACATTCATATATGCAACGTAGTGCATAAAGAAGACGGCGCACGTTAGGTGGAGGAGCATAAGATCGACAGTCACACGAGTGGGTGCATCAGACATGATGGATAAACTTGATGGTGGGTTGAACAGATGCTCAATATACGCGTGAGACATCTGACAAAGTTTCAGCCCTTCAAACAGCAAGTACGTCTATGTTCTTAATAGACTCACCGCATGATCCAGCGGACCCACGGCGTGACTCATTCTCTGGAGGAATGCACGGAATATTGTAAGATGATGGACCCAGCGATCCGCGGGTATTCCAGAGTCGGGGCCGACGTCCATTCCATCCTTGTCTCTGTCCTTCCCCCTTTGTTTCTTGCGCTTCTTACCATCCGTTACAGTTTCTCGATGGTTTGTATCTCGCAGTACGACACATATACCGAGGTCTCCACTCACGGCTCTCTTCATGAGTTCTATGCGTGATGATCGGGTGAAATACTCTGGAGGTACGTGCATAAGCAGAGTATAGACTTCGCTGGCACGATCGAGCTCGAGAATGCTAGGAACGGACACCCATGGGGAAGGAGATGACTTTGGGCCAGGAGGTAAGGTATACGAGGACAGAGGAGCAGTGATATTCAACACGAGTGATAGCAAGGCATCTTCGAAGCTACAATCAACATTTGAACGCACAACACTGGTGAGACACGCACCCCGCATGTTGTGCAATTCCCAAAACTGGGCACTGCGTAAGACTCTCAAAAGGACCTTCTGAGGGGTGATGTCATATTGCGAGTTTTGTTGGCCATCGAGTTGGTCCGTAGAGCCAGATGAGGGTTCCAGATGAATGGATAGTAAAAGGGAAATAAACTTCTTGAGCACCTCTGTGGGAGCCAGTGCACTGAGGTATGGAGTATGAGGGTAATGTGCGACCGACGCAGTCGGGGAAGAAACTCACTCAAGGAGGTCCATCCACCTATCGACGAATACGTAGAGCAGGGCAATACCTAAACTTTCGCGTGAGAGCGTGCTAGAAAAACCGCACCATCGACTTGTCGCTGTGAAGTGATGAACTAACACATCGACACTCGTTTGTATGATGTTGTTTGCTAGTCTGTCTTGGCCTTCGCACGTCTGTGAGATCTGTGAGAAAAGCGTGCGGATCTGAGACAAAGGATCATTGATTCAATACGAGAATGGAAGTAAATGTAAATTAAACGCACAATTTCGAGCACCAACTCGGGCGACGTGTCCTCGCACTTAACGATATCTAGCAGCTCTTCAATTTGGTCCTCTTCCAACAAATCGCTATCGCCCAGCGTTATCGGTGTCGCTGAGACAGCAGTTCGTAGCAGTCGAGCGCGTACGTCATATAAGAACCGTAGCGCCGCAGAGGTGACAATACTGTCCACTTGTATATGACTGTAGGCATCTTCTTGCCCACATTCGCGTTTACATTTCTGCCTTTTCTTTTTCTTCCCTTCATTCTCGTCTATAGGAACCGATGGGGGGACCTGCCGGGCTCGCATGCGCCTTAGACAGCTCCACACAACTTGCCATCCAAATTTACTTGCTTGATTTCCAAGATCAGCCGTGTAAGCTTGCAGGGGAAGGTTAGAGAGTATGCTCCCGGCTGTACGAGCAGCATATACGAATGCAATTGCTTGACAGCCCGCGTTTTCGAAACAACCATCGTCAGTAATTTTTCGTTTCTTGTCGCCATGCTTATCCGAGTCGGCTTTAATAGCGAACGTATACCAGGCGCGCCTGAGTTCCTCCAAAACTGCAGGTCCCAGCGTTGTGGACTGCGCAGGTGTCAAGGACACGCGGAGGGCCCGGGAGAGGGACAGGAGGTGCGTTAGGAGGACACTGGGCATCGAGTCAGGTAGCGATGTAGGTGTTCGTGACGAGGTCGTGGTCGGGGAAATGGCAGCGAGCAGTGTGATGGTGTACGTTTGCACTGTGCGCATCTTCGTGTGATGTTCGAGCAGATCCGAAAGCAAGAATTCGACTGCGTCTTTCGCCCTCACAGATAGTGGATGAAACTAAAGAGTAACTTCAAACAACAAATGCGAGGGAAGGCAGACAACTTACCCAGACCAGTGCTGCTAGCACCCGACCGAAGATGTCACCTACAAGGTCATATTCAATTCTGACAAGCATGTCAAGGGCGCCAACGGCCAGAGAAACATATTCGTCACCACCCGCATTGCTGCGATCGACCCGGCAGGCACGCTCAACTACCATAAGAGCTCGCTGTTTTACGTCCATTAACGCCTGTTGGGCACCCCCAATCTCAGCCGCGCTCAGAACATTCGTCGAACCGAGTCCAATGTTTGAAACGAATAACCGTTCTTTTTCAATCACGCCCAGAATCCCCACGAGCGTCGACCACGCGTCTACTCTCCTTTCCATAGCTTGGCCACGTCCCTGCTCGACCCAATGCTCGTCACATATCAAGATACCATGTAACAGCATTCTCCAACAGGACTCCCAGGCTGCCATGGCATCCGCACGTACGGCCTCGTGCATGGCCAGTGCTGAAGACTCAGACCCAGAGACAGTCGGAAAGAGTGTAGCGCGGTATCGCTTCACGGCGGCAAGGCGGGAGGAAAAAAGGGATGGAAGGATGGTAAGCCCGTGGTTTGTGGAGGCACGAGAGAAAGCCTCCAAGAGTGTGTCGAAGGGTTGCTTGAGGGCCTCGAGAGAGAAGAGTGTGTCAATACCTGCTGCGTAAAGCGCATCGTAGACTAGCGACGGAATATTGCTCTCCTGGATTGATTGTGAGGAGGGGGGTGAGAGAATGCGAATCCAGAGTGGCAGGTGTGTAGACAAGAAGGTTGTAAATAGCTATTGGAATATAGGTTATCGTAGAAGACCGGAGGTTGATGCAGAAGCGGCAGGCACCCACCTTCTTTTTGTTCCCAAAGTTCCCGAGTGCATTTCTGTAGGAGCTGATGATAGTGTTACATATCCATGCCAAGTCCTCTCGATATGTTTGCATGGTGACATCATTCGCATTTTCGGTCTGTGTAGTCCAAGTAGCACAAGCACCCAATACAGTTGAAAGAGACTCTAAGAGCGCATCCATTCCCACCCTTTTCTCAGCGAGGGGCCATAGAATTGCGAGTGCGGCACGGGCAGGAGCATATATGACAGCTAGGTCGTTACAGCTGGCTTGTTTGTGTGACAGCGTAAGTAGCTCTGTTGCTATGCCTGCAAGATTTATGCGAAAGAGAAGCGGGAGGAGCCAGACTTTGAGCGGGCGCGCTGAAGAAACGGAGGATGCAAGTGTCTGCTGCAAGAGGGACCAATACTTAGGATCTGCGATCGGCCTTTGACGTTTAGATTCGCCTTCTTTATCGTCTCTGCCCAATCCTTTGAGGTGAAAGATCCAAGAGAGAGCACACGAATCACACGCACCTGTTTCCATCGCGTCCCAATGAGCCTAATAGCCACTCGACGAGGACCTCTCCCTTGTTCGCAGCGCAGAAAGTTACGTCTGACCAGGCGTGGTTAGCAATGTCGATCTTGAGAGGGCCCTGTGGCAACGGCGGGTCCGACGGTGATTTTAGAAGGCGAACAAGCGCATGGACGTGTTTGGGGGTTGATTCCATGGCGTGTTTTCTGTCCGTCTGATCTTCACCTGGTTTTGGCCGGGCCGCCACGGACCAGTATTCAGTGCACTTCGCTGACTCATGGAAGCAATTGCTAAATGACTTTTATTCCAGTCAATGTTCTTCTGATACCATGCAAGGCATTGCAAACAGAGGAATGGGAGGTCCTGGAGGTAAGTCGCTTGATCTTGCCCAGGCCTGACCGTGATGGGACTCAGCATTACCAGTCGTGAATTTTGTTAAATACTCATGTGCAATCGGGTCAGTGCACTTGGATAGATTGGAAACAGTCTAGTCTCAGACTGAATCAATTTAACCGTTAGGTACGGAGGCCATATAATTACAGACGTTAGTGGTAAAGAAACGACATATCAAGAAAAGAGACACTGTAATGTACCCTCTGTATGTAGGACTGATTACGAAGTCACTGTAAAGTCGACATTAATAAGAGCTGAGCACACATTAGAAGGGGTCTTACTATAGCTTGCAGGATCGATGTGATCCGGTAATTCGGGAACAGCAACTTCGAAACGAGATTGAATAGCAGCCATTACTTGTTGGTCGCTTTCACTAGAAACATAAGTGATAGCAAGCCCTTTGGTGCCAAATCGGCCAGCACGGCCAACACGATGGAGATAGCTGTCGGCGTCGGGAGGACAGTCATAGTTTATAACGATGTTGACACGTTCGACATCAATGCCACGACCGAAGATATCCGTTGCAACAAGTATACGCTTTTCAAATGCCTTGAAGGCAGTGTAACGTTTGATACTTGCGACACAATGAGAAAACATCGAGAGCAATAGCAGAAATACTTACCGTTCTTCTTGAGGAAGAAGCGAATGGATGCTGATGGAAGGAAAATTACATGAGACCAGCAACTTATCCAACTCGATAGCACGTGCGACAGATTTCACGAATATAACCACCTGTCTTAAATGAGTAATTCACTCTGGACCGACAGTAAAGTGCTTAACCTGGTTGAATTCGAGAGTGTCCAACAGCTCGTTCAGCTTCCTATTTTTGCCATTCTCCTCTAACTTGACGTAATGTTGTTGCAGGCCATGCAAGGTCAGCTTTGTCTCATCATCGACGAATATTTCGAGAGGCTGTGGTCATCAGAAAGGGGGACGTGAGAACAAATTAAAAGAATACACAAAGGACGATTACATTCGCCATGAACTTCTTGCAAGTGACACGGATATCCTTTGACAGAGTGGCACTGAACATCATGACTTGTTTGTGGTGTGGCGTTGCACGGAAGATCTCTTGAACATCCCGGCGCATGTCTGCAGAGCAGAGAAAGGGCGAGGGCAGTTAGACTCAGTGGTGGCGAGTGGAGACACCGGATGTAGCCGAATTTCGCTTTGGACTGACCGAGTTGTTCAAGCATTTTGTCGCACTCGTCCAAGGTGAAGTGCTTCACATTTTTTGCATCTAAAATCTTGTCCCTAACGAGTGCATTCAGCCGTCCAGGGGTCGCGACCACGATATGCGGGCACCGGCTCTTGTCGCGTAGAAGTTCGGCGTCCTTCTGGACAGGAGTACCACCGTAGAAGGTGTGGACCCTGACGTCGGGCATATACTTCGCAAACCGAGTGTACTCGTTTTTTATCTGGAAGGCAAGCTCTCGCGTATGGCAGAGGACGATCACAGACACCTCCCCATTTACGGGCTCCAACTGTTGCAACGTCGCAAGGACAAAAACGGCCGTTTTGCCGTGCCCCGACTTTGCTTGACAGAGAACATCCATTCCCAGGACTGCCTGAGGAATGCATTCTTGTTGAACTACGAAATAGATCGTATTAATGGATGGTGTCGAGACCATACGCAAGGGTCTACCTTCTGATGGATGCTCAAAACCCAAGTCACTGATAGCGCGCAGCAGCTCTGGTTTCAACAAGAAGTCCCTGTACAATATACAAACATCAGCTCAAGGCGTTCGTCGGTGAAAGCCAATTGTACCTGAAGCCTGTCGAATGTATACCGGAGAAATTTTTCTTGTCCTTCTCCCCCTCTCCATGAATTGTGGTTGTAGCAACGGCACCGTTCGTAGAACTTGCAACAGCCCCGTTAGGGACAACGTCATCTTCGTCCTCATAGTTGACGAGATCGTCGTTGTCGTGCAAGCTCATCGCCGTTGAATTTTACAAATAACTTAGGATGGGGGCGGTCGAGGTCGAGCAGGGTTCGAGGTCAAAAGGATGGTTGATGGCTCGTGGGTACACAGCGCCGTCGGGGGTGACGGAGTTTGAAAACTTTTGGGATCTTAGTCAATTGTGGCACAAGTACAAGTCACGATTCACAACTGGTCTAGTTAGAATATTAGAATATGGTCGCCAGAGCACCATCATCGCGACCAGCATCATTCATGGCAGCCAAGATCTTATTGCTCGGGCCGTTCTTGCCAAATGTGAAGCCCACCCAAACTCCTCTCGATCCAGGCTCCTCTTTTTCTCTCACCTTTTCCACGTTCTTCTGCTTTTCCTTCACCTCAGCGTATTTCGCCATGTCTTCAGGCGATGTGAAATCGTCATAGTATCCCGTATCAATCTCCGAGTCTAGCGCAGGAACAAACGGAGCCCGTGTGGAGCGCAAGTCCTCCCATTTGACACCTTCGAAGAAGGGATGGCCAGACACTTGCGTCAACGAGGAATACCGTACACTCGTATGAGATATAAGCCTATACAACTTGCTTTAGCAACATTCAATAGGCGGTTCAACATTTCCTACCTTGTCACAGCGTCCCATGCGATGTCTGTCAAATTAAAAATGAGATCCTCAGGTTTGTCATACTCAGGCCTTCGCAAGACCTTGGTCCAGTTTTTGAGGTTGGTCCAGGTTTCTTCGGGTGTGCCCCCGCTGAATGGAGGAAATCCCGCCAGAAACTCGAACAGGATGCATCCCAATGACCAGTAATCTACGGAATATGTGTATGGCTTGCCGCGTAGAACCTCGGGCGCCATATAATCCGGCGAGCCAACAATAGAATCAGCGTAGCGAGGATCCTCCCGTCGAATAGAACGGTAAATCGACCGTCTCTCGAGCGTGGACCGATAGACGACTTGATTGTCTTTAACCTTATCAAGCTTTGGAGAGGTAAGAATTAGTGAACCCGCAAACTGTGCCAATCTCACTTTTATCTTCAGAGATTCTATTCGCCTGGGGTTCAGAGCGCCAGTAGCGAGACCAAAGTCAGTAAGTTTGACATGGCCTGTACCATCGACCAGGAAGTTCTGTGGGCATGAATCAAAATGCGGTATGGATGAAGTGATTGGTAAGAGAACCTCCGGTTTGAGGTCACGATGAATATATCCTAGTTTGTGAAGCTCATTCACGCCAACAAACATCTCGCTGATGTAGAATCTAGCATGTTCCTCCTTCAACACTCCAGAATTATTGAGGAGAGTTCTGAAGTCGCCGCCTGGGACATACTCCATGGCTAGGTACACGTTTTCAGAATCTTGAAATGCATACAATAAACGAACGAGCCAAGGGGTCTTGGTTGCAGTCAAGATGTCGCGCTCAACCAAGACATGGCGTACCTTGAAAGAAACTTCATGAGCGTTTCGAACAATGGCGTAGAACTCAACGTACTTCATCCATCTTTGATAACGTCCGCTTTCGCATTTTTTTGAGTGCACATACCTCTCCAGTTTCTTGCTTTCTGGCTAAGAAGACTTCCCCATACCCACCCTGTCCGACCTGTGCTATAATGTGAAATTGTTCCACCCTGAGCTTCGCGCGACGCTTCCGCAACAAGACGCGTTCTCGTCCGCAGTATGACTTGAATTCGGCAGCGTATTCTGTGGTAGTCAGCTGGCGCTTGGACGTATCCGCGTCGAATCGTGCTCTCCTTTCCTTTCGCGCAGCGATGTATCCCAAACATTGGAAGTAGTAGTCCAAAAAGTCTGTTATCAATGAAGCCTGTCGGCCATATGGTCCAGCTCGAAAGAAGAACCCATACACAACTGCGCCACTGTTGCCTTTCGCTTGACCTCTGAGCTTTCCAGAAGTTCTCTCTCCCAGAATTTTAGCCCAGATTGCTTCATCGTCGTAGCGTTTTTCGCCGTGTCCATACTGATATCGTCGTTCCAGTGGGAATGATCTCCCCTCGTTGTTCCCATGTGGATATCGCGAAGTCCCATCGTTATTCCTTTGGCGGTGTCCATGTGGATATCCCGATAGGCTGATTCCACGCCTTTCTTTTCCATTCCGTCTAGCAATCCCTCGGGTGGTATGGCTGATGGCGATCTGAGTTCAGGGTAACTACATATAGATCAAGTTGAGATTAATATACAGGCGGTGGTCACGTGAACGACGCGTCTGGTGGACTTCAGTTGCCAACATTCAGTAGGCATGAGACATACACATGTTGATCTGGCAGCTATCCTTGCAGGGCCGAATCTTCAGATTGACCTGAAGCTCACTGCATACGAGATATCTACAGGAAACTTCCTCAAGGCCGTCACAAACTATACCCATCGCGCTATTGCCGAGATCACGAAACACAGAAATGCACAAGAGGCTGACAGAAGACGCCTTGGGGAAAGAATCCAAGCTGTGGAAACGGAAACAAATCAATGCAAGGTGAAAGAGATCGAATTATTGGCCGGTATGGTGCATCTTGTCCTTCCAAATAATCCCCTTAGTCAAATCTCCAGTTTTAAACAAGGAACAAGAGGAAAGAAGAGAGTCTGAGTACTCTATCGACGCCCTCAAGCGCCAGCTGGCTTCAATTCGCGAACAATGTGCAGCTATAGAGGTTGAAGTTGAACAGTACCGTGCCATCGTGTCAAACCTTCACCGAGGTAAAGCAGTGCTCGTCCTCTTGTTTGGCCATCACATTGACAACTGGCAACGTGCAGAAAGAAACAACGAAGAGAATACTCTGAATACTCACGCTGCCTTTGTAGCAGCCGAGCTCTCCGCTTACCAGTCATGGCTACATTGTTATATCGATGGAATAGAGACCGACAAGCTTCTCATACGTTTTTCGCATGTCGACGAAGCTAATCTGGATCGAGAGTTTAGCTTCGTTCTCGATGTCTCAGAACCATCGTACAATGGTTCGTGTTATTCGCCCTATTCCTGCTGCCAAAGTTCTTACCTTTTGTATGCAGTAATTACAACGACACCTCCTCTGCCCAAATTGCCGATTCTCTTGAATGCCCTCAAGGAGACAGGAAGCATATATCGCTTCATCAAACTCATGCGCATAGCGTTCTTGGAATCGCTACACCCCCATTCGTAGAATATATTTGTGTAATAGATGACGGAAGTGTACATATGTATCATTCACTATGGCTGTTGCCAACCCACCCTGTCTTGTCTCTAGTCCCCCCCGCGCTGCCTAACTTGACCTTTGACTTTGCTTTGCGCCCTCCAAGTTCCTTGTACAACTCCCGCATCTCAATTTTACTAGGTCGACTTTGGGCTTCTTCTTCCAATCTCCACCTTTCCTCGTTCCTCTCCTTCGGGGTCTGATAACCCCCCCTAGATGGGGAATTTCGGCCAGAGTCACGCGAGTGTATCGGAGTCGAGGGAGCTTCATTATTAGAGACTAGGTTCAAGTATGCAAGCCGCTGACGATGGAGCTGGAGCTGAATATTGCAAGGGGAGGATTAGACCTACCCAGTTTTCCTTTGACTCTCTACGGGTCCACTTCCCGGGAGGTAATTCGTCGTCATGGAAATTCTCTCTTCTATAGTGCTGGAACCATACTATCAAGGATAAAGTCAGCGTGATCGTAGCTGAATTTGCGGGAGACATACTATAGTTAAGCGTTTGACTCTTGTTCCACTTCCGAGAGACCCTGGAGCATGCTGCCAGGTCTGATATGTCTAACCAACGAAATATGCGTTGGGAAATCTGTGTTGGGAACGCCCTCAGAGGGTCGGAGGACAGCGGTCTCGATGATATCAAGGTCAATGAGCCGTCACGCAAATGCGAACGGCGATGTGGTGATACAGGGCGGGAGGTTGGACGTGACGGTGCGCGCGATCGTGCAGGTGTCCCTGGTGTTGAGACCTTCAACAAGAATGAGCGTGATCGAAGATTGACCCGATCTAAGAACATACAACGTAGATATACTCGTCATCAGGATCTTCCTCGGCCTGAGGGCGCCTAGAAGCGATCGACTTGCGCTCGTCTATGAGTGATTTCAGAATGTCTAGTCGCAAACTCATCGTGCAGCAGCAGGATGCAGAGCTCGACGAAATCTCCCATTAGTCCATGTGACGTCACCCCTGGTTTGCACAGCCACTGGCCCACAGCCACCCCAATTGGACATTCCGAATTCCGACAACACGTCGACTCTTTACAAGTTGGCAAGTCGATTTTTCGAAGAAATGGTACGTCCCAGTAGCCGTTCTTCTTTTCAACACTACATTTGACATTTCCAGCCTTCCGCAACGCCCAGCGATGTGGTCCCCATCGAGACTGCGCACGAAGACATAATTGTACGCACAGTCGAGTAGCTTTCATAGCAGGCTCACTCCGCTCTCTTGACAGCACGATGCACAATTAGACTACTACGGAAAACGTCTGGCTACTTGTTCCTCTGACCGGACTGTCAAGATATTCGACATTGTGAATGGCAGTCCCTCTAAATCCGGTGGTCATTCATTAAAAGGGTTCGTGGTCGGAGCTGTATGGCTATATTACCACGACTTACATCTTGCTAGCCATACGGGACCTGTTTGGCAAGTCGCGTGGGCCCATCCAAAATTTGGAAACATCCTCGCATCCTGTTCTTATGACGGCAAAGTCTTCATCTGGAAAGATCAAGCCCAAGGAGGCGGATGGACAAAGATCGAGGAGCACACACTTCATACCGCGTCGGGTAGATAAATTCTTGTCCTATCACAGCACCATCTAACGTTCCTTAGTGAACTCCATTTCATGGGCCCCTCATGAACTCGGTGCCACCCTAGCTTGTGCTTCTTCAGATGGAAAAATTTCAGTCCTTACTTTCAAAGGTATACTTCCGCGCGTACTCTGTATTTGGCTGTGGGGTTTACTCGTACTCCACAGATGATGGAAAATGGAGCGCAGACATTTTTAATGCCCATGCTATTGGATGTAATGCCATATCGTGGGCTCCAGGTACCCAGCCTGGCTCTCTCACCCATCCACAGCAACCGGGAACCCACCCCCCCACTGCTTTCAAGCGGTTTGTTAGCGCAGGGTGCGATAACCTCGTCAAAATCTGGTGTTTCCGCGAGGACACGCAGTCTTGGGCTGAAGAAGAGACGCTCGAAGGACATACCGACTGGGTGCGCGACGTCGCTTGGGCACCAAATATTGGTTTGCCTAGGAGCTATATCGCCACAGCCTCTCAGGTAAATCAACGCCAATACAGATCTTGGCCTCTAATTTGACAATATCACAACAGGACAAATCTGTACTCATCTGGACCAAGGATTCCCCGACTGCACCGTGGGTTAAAACAGCACTAGACCCCTCGGCATCAGCAACATCCCCTAGCGCTGCAACTGCATCGGGGAAATTCCCGGATGCTGTCTGGCGAGTATCTTGGAGTGTGGCAGGAAATATTCTGGCGGTGAGCTGCGGTGATGGCAAGGTCACGCTGTGGAAGGAAAATGTGCAGGGCAACTGGGAGTGCGTGAGCGATATGACAAGTTAAATGTACCTTGCAAATTTCAATTCTTATAACCTATTCGACATTGAAGAAAATTACCCTCTGTTGATAGAATACGATGACATTGGAAAAGCAGTCTATCCTCGATAAGAGTCTAAGATCAAATAGTCGTGAACAAGGACCAGACACCCCTGGCATACCCAACAACCTCGTCTGCACCCAGTTTGCTTTCCCCAAATATTCGATCCACAAATGTAATTGGCACCTCCCCAATGGTATATCCTAATGCACGTGCTCGTACCATCATTTCCATCTGAAATACATATCCTCGCGACACTGTCAGTGAGATAATGTGTCGCAAAACAGAAAGTCGGTATAGGCTGCCAACCGTTCCAGATTAGACATCAGACACAGATATGCCAACTAAAACCTACCGGAAACTACCTGTGAGATCGCTCACACCAGGGTTTAAGACCGTCGCAGCCAAAAAATTCGCCCCTCTTGATACGAGTTTGCGTTTGAGGTCCCAGCCGTAAACGCCTCCAGGCCGAGCATCAGATAGAGGTGGTGTAGAATTCGAGTGGTATCTTGTGCCAGTCACAATATCCAGATTATGTGCCTTCTGTAACCTAGTAAAGATGTCAATACAAACCTACGAGGTGATGAAAGTAGCGTGCTTAATGAACTGGGGGATAAACTTTGGCTGCATGCACCAAGTTAATATCTCCATTATGTTTAAAAATTGACACGTACGTGATGTGAAAAGTCCGCATCCATGATGATGACAAAATCCCCTGTACAGAAGGTAAGCCCATGCATGTACGCCGTTCTAGTACAGTGACGTCAGCCCAACTGTTGGCGTTATGGCGAACACCAACCCGAGTCCAAGCTTGCCTGCACGAGGTTTCAGCACCTTGGAGTCATAAGTATATGCTGAAGTGCGCAGGTCATGGACTCCTTACTATCTTATCTTCTCCATAGACTTTTGCGAGCTCCTTGGCAACTTCCTGTGTTCCGTCCGGACTAGCATCGTCTACTATAATGATTTCCCATGCGAGGCTACTAATCTCCTTGCCAAGTCAACAAACCAGGAGACTATGTCAGGTCCACGTACTGTTCATCGAACACTTTTGCCAGCAGCCATACAATGATGGACAAATTCTTTCGTTCATTGTAAGTCGGCAAGATCACGGAGTACTTGTGCGTATCGGCGGTGTTGTGCTGGCCTTGCATGTTCAGAGAAACCTGACTTGCAAATGGGTTCATGAACGTTGGAAGTGTTATTTATGGAGGCTTGCGTAAGCAGAATTGATTTCGCAACTTGCTTTCTTCCAACTCGTAGGGTCATGTCCTCTCCATCGCCTTCCGTGTCCTCATCCGAGGAATCTCCAGCAATTGCAGGTGTGAAGGAACTGTTCAAACAAACCCTGCGCGTCTTTACCAAGGACAATCGCGTCTTCTTGGGCACCTTTATGGGCACGGATCAGCAACTCAATCTCCTGTTTGTCAATACTGAAGAGTTCATCTTGAGATCACCGTTCGACCCAAACGGTCGCTACGTGGGGCAGGTGATGATCCCATGGAGGCTGATCAAACAAGTTGAAGCTCAAGTACGACGTGGCAGAGATGATGATGGTGAAAGCTTGTATCTCTAATGATTACCCCGCAAGTATATGTTATGTTCTCCTGCTGTCCTATGTTCAAGGGGTATCAAAAGGTCTCCGTATGATTACAGATATCCGGTGTCCATGGCATGAATGACGTCAAACGAAGTCGGGGGGCACTTAACTCCTGTACTTGTCCTTGTAGATCCATGCCATACCAACATCACTAGCCCCCTGCGCCACCTGGCAACACGATTCAGGTCAAGTCACCCATAGCATAGATCAACTTACCGCAGCTCGATACCACTTTGCCGCCTCCTTCTTGTTTTTCTTGCACCCTTTGGCATTGGCCAGGCAAAAAGCAAGGTCCTGTTGGGCGTCCATATCACCGAGATTCGCAGCCACCCTATAATAACTCTGCAACAACGTAATTAGCCACAGTAACGGTGACTATATTCCTTTCACATACAACGGCCATCTTTTGATCTTTGCGGACACCCCAACCTTGGAAAAAACACTGCCCAACCTCATAAATCGCCATGACCAGTTCTTCCTATGTACATTCGATGAGCAAGAGAGGACCTCGATTTTCCACGGCCATACCTTCACATCCTTAACATCGAACCTTTTTCCTTGCCTAGCCTTCTCCAGATCTTGGACAGCCGCTTCAGCCGCTTTTGATAACCACCTGAATCCACTCTTTTCGTTCTTTTCGCACCCCCACCCATGCCTGAGTGCCAATCCCCACATCAGCATTCCCACCCCACAGCCACCTTGCTCCTTCGCGCTTTTCTCGAAACATATGGCAGAGTCCTTCAATCGATTGCATTCGTGGTACTGGATTCCCAGCTGGAGATAATCAAAGGGCGACGTGGGTTGTGTAGATGGGGTGTTGTCACTTTCCACGGATGGTGTTGGTGGTTTTAGGGGCTGGGGGTGGGGATGCCTAGAAGTCGAGGGTTCGACAATGTCTGGTCGGGATTGCCCATCTGGGTTAGGAGGATACCTGTTGGAGGCCGGCCCAGCTCTAAGCGAAGTTGGAACTGAAGAGGGAGTACACGCAGAATGGGTCGAAGACGAAGGTAGTCCATCAGGGGAAGTTCCGGACGTAGAGGCCAACCCTGTGTTTGTATGTGACATATATTGACTTGGTGAAAGATGCTTGTCGTCATGGGTTCCGGTTAGTGGGACGACGGGCAAATACGATGTTGGAATCTGAGTCATTCGCGGTGAGTTGGGGCGTCGAGAGTTGCGCTCGAGTACCTGTCGCTTCTGCTCTTCGGAAGATAGAATGGGTGGTCGTCCAGGACGAGAGAAGTTCAACCGCGGTGAACTGCCACTGGCCACTGGCTGTCGTGAGGGCCCGCGAGTTCGATTGTCAATCTCATCTGAGGGCGATGAGACAACAACAGTCGGTAAAGGGGAAGTTGACGCTTTCATACCGTCTCCAAAATTGCCACCTTCTGAAGGGTTCGGAACAGGTGGTTGGTTGCTACTGGACGCTAGGTGTCGCAGCGCATTTGGTGGAGAGTGGTCTACGGATTGACGTTGGTGGCCGGAAACGTGTCTTTGTTCTTGACTCTGTTCTCCAAACACGAAGCTGTTTTCGTCATAGTGCCCTTCGTCTGTTTCACAATCATGCAGGGAAGTCTTGGAATGTTGGTTCATGTAGTAATTCAACACACTGCCGTTCGTCATCGCACTCGCTGCAGAGCCTCGAAAGCGGGAGTGTAACAACGGCGAATCCGGCATGTTTTGGTTGGCAAACGGCCGTGGCGGGGAGGCAGCATCGGAAGACAGTCGGGGAAGTGGAAAGTGAGGAATGTGGGTAGTGAGGGCGGTCGTGACCTCGCGCTGCTTGGCTGCATGTCGCCGCGACGATGTGCGACGAACCAGCGTCTCCAAGGGTGATGAGTGGTGAAGCCTACCCTCGCTGGACTTGTGCTCAAAAGCCATTGGACTCTCCATGTCGCTCGAAGGAAGAAGTCATGTTAGGCAAAGCAGATACCCCGTTTCTTGGGTTTCTGGTAGAATAGTTAGCGAGGTCATGTCATTGTCATCTGGTAGTATGTACTGCAGTCGATGTATTTTTGTCCGTCGCAATTCCCTTGTTTGACTACTAGTAATATCGGGAGTATTGTACACCTCCAAGTCCGTCTACATATCCACAAACATCCTCCTCATATGCCTACTCTTCTACGAGGTGTCTGTCCAACACGAAGACCCGGATGTCTTGGGGTTCCCGGCACAATAATCTGCGACCCTCCGCTTGAGGTCTTAGCGGCTAAAGCTTGTTCAGACTCTTTCTTGGCAGATCTAATTTCCGTACATATCGTTAGCAATGTAGATGAGCGTGGAGACACACGCAGACGTACTCTTCCCTTTGCTTCGCGATCTGCGCCTCCAGTTCCGCTCTCTTGGAGAATTCGCGGTCGGCCTTGCGCCGTACGCCACCATCATCGAAGTTTTTCTCCCTAACGGAGTAAAAGACGGAGCCCAGATCGCCTTAAATGGTGGTAAGTGCCAAGCACTCGCACGGATATCACTGGTTCTCACCTAGCCAATATGCATCAACGGCGGTGACCTGTGTCATGTACTCCTTGGAGGTAAGAATCAGTTCATGGTACACGACATATGTTGGCGTATCTACACCAATTTATCAACAGGCAGCAGACAGGTGTGAAAAATAGAACATACACCCTAGCCCGTAAAGCGCACTCGTTGGGTGGAGATGGGTCGGTAAACCTGTTCGGATATTCACGTATTCGCCAATACCCTTCACACGTGCCGCCTGGTGGAAGTAACCCGCCGTGATGGCTTTTCTGTGGAGCATATTGAGCAACCGCTTTCAGATTTGAGCATTGTAACATTTACCTGATAATATCAAAGTCAGTGCCAGCCGAGATTATGTCCATCTTTTGGAACTTCATGATGTCTTCCAGCTGTGCACGCACTTCGCGGGCCTTTCTAAGTAACTTGGGGTGAAGAAAATGTCGAGTGGCCCAGTCATCGCGGAATCTATGAGACAGTAAGCATACGTGCATTCGACAGAAATAAATGGTGCACATACCCGTGGCCCTTCCACTGATTAAACACATTCAGTAACGTCAGATGGTCACTTTCTGGTACATTGAACTTTTCTCGGATAGCATCTGCCTCCTCCATACGTTCCTTGGGCCTGTAGAATACGCTAGGCACCGAAAGCATTGAGACGATGGTGAGCATCTCGGAGGAGCACTTGTACTCGACAGAGGTGATCAGCATTCTTGCCATCGAGGGTTCCATAGGAAATTCGGACATCTTGCGACCAATAGGAGTCAAGTCACCCACGTTGTCGAGTGCTCCAAGTACCCAGAGTTGGTACATAGAGTTAATAATATTGGCCTAAAAATGTCAACGAAAGCTTCCGGCTCCACTGCAAGATTCACCTCACCTGGGGTGGCGGGTCCATGAAATCAAATTCCAGCAGATTTTTGACTCCTAGTGATTTGAGGAGTAGGACTGTGTTCGCCAAGTTGGTGCGTTGGATTTCAGGTATTGTATTCTCGAACATGTCGTTGCGGTATGCCATTTCGGTATATAGGCGATAACAGAAACTGGTCAACGCATTAGAGTCTCAACTTGGGTAGTGGATACTGCCCACTCACCCGCTGCCCGTCCGACCAGCACGCCCTGTCCGTTGGTTTGCATTGGCCTGGCTGATTGGCGTGATTTGCAGGGAATCCATACCAACTTTGGGGTTATACACCTTGAGTTTCGAATAGCCAGCATCAACCACGTATAAAATACCGTCAACTGCAACAATGTCAGGCAATGAACTCTGGGAAGATAGGCATAGCTATTGCACCTGTCAGTGAAGTTTCTGCAATGTTGGTAGCCACGATGACTTTTCGTCGACCGTCAGCAGTAGGCTCGAATATTCGTGCCTGCAAGTCTGCAGGCATCTGAGAGTAAATAGGCAGCACAGCCAGGAGTGGGGGCTGGTCCAGTTGAGCTAGTCTCTCTACGTGTTGAAAAGGGTCAATAGAGTATCACCATGATTACGAAAGTCCCGACCTTCCACGACTTGGCAGGTAACTTCAATGTCTTCTTGTCCGGTCATGAACACGAGAATATCACCTGGAGGCAGCGAGAGGTGTATCTGAAGGACTTGTTTCACAGCACCATCGACATAGTCTTCACAAGGAGATTTGGAATGGAATATTTCCACAGGGAAGGTACGACCGGGAATGGTGTAGCACGGGGCTTTTCCATAAAAGTTGGAAAACTATAGAAGGTGGTGAATAAAGGAATAGTCATAGATTACAAAACCATACCTTGTCAGCATTCATAGTAGCAGAAGTGACAATAAGCTTCAGGTCACGCCTTCGAGAGAGGACTAAATAACTCTTCTCAGAGACTGCGGTGTGCATAACGAACAAAGCCTTACTTTTTCTCAGCAACCCCATAAGAACATCTGTGCTAAGCGACCGTTCGTGCGCTTCATCCAGGATGATGACACTATAACGGTCCAGATCTCCCTCATTTAACGACTCCCGCTGAAGCACACCGTCAGTCATGTCTAAGGGAATTATGTTGTTAGCGGACATTAGAATGCAAACAATATGCGCCCTTACATTTGATTTTTGTTTCTGAAGAGGTGCAATCTTCGAAACGAATGGCATATCCGACGAGACCACCAAGCTGGCACTGCATACATCGTCAACATGGCGAGTACACAACTTTGAATGATATGCATACCTCCATTTCTTCAGAGACACGCTTGGCGACTGACATGGCAGCGACGCGACGAGGTTGCGTACACCCAATGATGCCATAGCTGCAGTAACCGTCCTCGTACAGGAACTGCGCCAATTGCGTCGTCTTCCCTGATCCAGTTTCGCCCACGACGATAACCACTGTCAAATTCGATGAGCCTCCAGTCAGCATACGGAAAACAAAAAGAAACCTTGGTTGTCTCTGATAACTCGCAAGAGCTCTTCACGACAAGCAAAGGCGGGGAGATACTCCCTCTGCTCCTTCAGCGTTCTGCTCTTCGCGAACGAGCTCACGCCAGCGGACGTCTTTAAATGGCTTGCAAACTTGGAGTCGCCCTTGTAGTCCTCCTTGACCCCGGACGCCGCGGCCTTTTGTGCTGCAGCTGTGTATCCAGAATGGCTACGTGAATGTCCAACTCGACAACCACCACCGCAGGCGAAGAGTAGTACGCACCTTCTGCGGCAGCCTCCGTGTCTTCCACGCCCATGATATTACCCAGCGATGTTCCCTCCAACGAGGCGAGCTTCGCAGCAGCCTTTGCCCGCTCAGCCTGCTCACGTTTTTCCTTGACGAGCGCACTACCCTTCTTGGAGAAAACGGCCATATCGCTCGAGGGATCCCGGATAGGGTTGATTGGCTCGAGTTGTTTTGTGAAGATTGTCTTGCCATCGAGGAAGGGTGGCTTGAGCTCGTGCACCATGACGTGGACAGCCGATTCCGACTCGTCCTCGAAGTTAAGGTCGACCTCCTTTCGAGTAGCAATACCAGACGTGAGCATGCGGTTAGCTTCCCACAAGTCATTGTCGGCATTCTGGACGAAGGTCAGTACCGAGACGCCAAAGAAAAGAAAAAAGGACGAACGTATTGAGCCTGTCGGGCTGATATCCGCTTCTGCAACTAAATCGATGAGTACTTCGAATCTCAAAAACGCAACAGGGATACCGACTATTGGCTTAACCGGAATATCAGCCTTGAGCGGATTCAAATCTTCATACTGCGCAAGCGGATTCCGCTCTTCATCGCCCGCCACGAAACCCTCTTCCGCACCACTATACCAATCACGATCCAGCTTCAGCTGCTCCTCTTCCCACTCGCGCATATCCACACCCAACAGCCCGTCATCCTCTGGACTCGCACCCCGGGGCACCCTCGGCGTCGGCGCATCCCAAGCGCGGTTCCTCGCCCCTCCCCAGTCCGACCCATCCGCACCACCCCCTCGTCTCGGTGTCGATTCCCAGCCAACATTGGGCACTCTGATGCTCGGCGCGTCGCGGGCACGATCACGGCCGCCCCGCTCGCTCCGCGGTGTCGTGTCCCAGCCCCGTCCATCCCGCTGGGCCTGGTCTCGCCCGCCACCCCACCGCCTGTTATCTCTATTCGACCGTCGTTGGAAGTCCCCGAGACCTTTAGGTGCGTCCGATTTTCGGTCTTGGGTGGCAATTATGCCCTCTGTAGCACGAACGCCAAAAAAAGTGAGCCGTGGAAAGCCAGAAAGATAATAACAGAACGCCACCCACGCACCTCTCTGTTTTTCGCGGCTCCTTCTATGCTCCTCTAGCCTCTGCCTCGCCACGTCAGAAAGTCCACCAGGATGAGAGGGCGTCTCTTCCCCCCTCTTTCGTGTCGTATGTGATCTCGACGCCGGTAAACTCGGTACTGCATCAGACCATTAGCAAACGTGGGCACAGAGTGCCAGACATGGACCATTGAACTCGCCTTTGAACACCGCATCATCGTCCATTCGAGGTCTCTTCCTGGATGCATCCTGCTCCTCCCTCTTCTCTTGGGCAAGACGGTCCAGACCCAGCAGCGAGCCGCGCGGCGTCAGAGGCTCCAATGGCTTAGCGGGCTGCCGGAACGTGTGTTTCTGTAACGACCTCGACCGGTGAGCGCCGCATCATCATCGACAACGACCACAAGACACACACACCTTGTCTGCCTGCACAAGTCCCCCCGGGCGAATGGGCTCAGGTTCGAGCACCTCGCTGTCGTACACCGTCATTCCTGCGACTGATTTCGTTGACATGAAAGTTTGAAGTGCCTTACGTCAGCACAACGGAGGAAGACTCATTTGACGTCCATATATGGAAACTACCCTTTTGCAGTCAGTGCACAAAGTGACTGAGAGCAGGCTTTTCGCGCGATGCTTTCCGTCCGACAACTGCTGCAGCCCCCCGCAGTCAGATTCATCAGGACCAGCGCAACTGTCCAAGCAGCGCCACCTACAGCAGAGGACTCTGCGACCACCCGACCCCGTCCATTCACGCCCCGCCGACCCAACATCTCGCGTGAGCGTCCTCGCCAATGGAACAGGCCACTCGCGTTCGGCGTGCTCCCTGCCTACGACGAGGCACTAAAGTACATAAAGACGGATTCGGAGATACTAAAGACCGAGATACAGCAACTCCAGGCATCATTGGAGAAACTAGCAACCGCTCTGGAACCAAACACGGACGTCATCCAAAAGACGAAAGAGAAACTGTCCGTATTAGACATCCAAAGCCAGGTAAACCTCCCCGAGGTACGGTGGAAGGTCAGAAACGGGATGGGTATGTTTGGGGGATCACTTGGTCGTGTGTCTGCGTCTGAACGCGATCGCTCGGTTTGCAGCGGACATGTCTAACGCGGTCCACCGACATATTGTCGAGAAACGCTGGAGAGAAGAAGGCAGACTGGATGAACTGGTCAGTGGCAATATTCATGCCCCCATTCTCTGGACTCAAACTTGCCCCCAGATGGAACGTATACACCAGATGTCTGTCGTGCCAGACGTCGTGCCCTTCCTTCACCCTTCCTTGGACCTCCGCGTGACGTATCCTGAACACTTTGTGCGCAAAACCGAGCACGGCGAATCCAAGAAAAGGAAACACGAACTCGTGGAAGCGGGTACCTATCTGCACCCTGAACAGGTCTGACAGTTCGTGTTCGCATTGACAGTGAATATATGCTTACGCAAAAAATGCAGACGGTCGAGCCCCCGAAGCTCTACACAGACGTGTTCCACACCGACACGCGGCTCTACACGCTGCTATTGGTTGACCCAGGTGAACTTTATCGATCGTCGACTCATCCACACGCGCATTGATATACCCATCGCAGACGTCCCGGATGAGGCCAGCAGCACGTTCCAAACGTACTTGCACTGGTTACAGTAAGTGATCCACGAACCGTCGTTTATCACATGTGAGCAAACAAGACTCCGATCTGCCAGGCCCAATATTGCCCTCTCGGCGTTATCGCCATCACCCATCGCAGATATGAACACCCACACGGAGTACATACCTCCTCATCCCCAGAAAGGAACAAATTACCATCGTTACACTATGCTACTTCTTCCCCAAAAGTCGCCCATTTCCGTACCGGCGTTTGCCAGGGACCAACGTCTTGGCTTCTCGGTGAGAGACTTTATTAATGATTACGACCTCGATCTGTCGGCTGGTGGAGGTGCTTTCATGTGGAGAGAAGTTTGGGACAATGCTGTTTCCACCATCCACAAGGATATTCTTGGTAAATCACATTTATCAAAGCGATATCAGTACTTATACGTTGCGTTCTAGGGACGGAGGAGCCAAGGTATGGAAGGCCACCGAAGCCAGACAGGTATGCGGGTGCAAAGGCAAGAAACAAGTACTTCAAGTAGTACCAGCATAATATTATTTCATACTTGACATTGCAAACGATGAGAGAGGACTGCGCCTTCCCGGAGTTCCGGACATGATCCAGGCTGATTACGAAAGACAAAAATGCACTGAGCCCAAGACTCAATTTTTCAAAGCGGTGTTCCCAATAGGGGGTATTTACATAAACGATTTTCGACATCGAAAATTCGTGTCGAACCTTTTTTTTTGTTCTATGAACTTGAGCGCGATGGTGGCGTTGGTCGTCAGGGTTATTTTTTTTTTTTTAAATCAGACTCGCCGGATTGGAGCGGCCCAAGGTTCAGGGGACGTAAAAACGACATCTGATTAACGGTATGACAGGTGGCCGTGGTCATCGTATGGACGGGTGAGCTCTACTACACACTATGATAAATATCGTACGGATATTGCACAAATGAGTACAGGTAAGGTAACTATGAAGCAGGCATAGCGAGGACATATCTCAATAGACCATACTGGAAAAACGAGGGGAATGCATGTCAATGAGGGAATCGACGTATCACAAATACGAATAAGGATGTCGCATCGAATCCAAGCGAAAGCACAAACAGCAAAGTGATACAACAGCACCATGAAACAGCATCGGAGAACCGAAAAGAAAGAAAAAAGAAAAGTCAGAGAGGGAGAGACAACGTGATGCCTTAAAAGGTTGACAGGCGGCGAGGACTTCGGGCGAGATTGGTGGCCTGTGTCCGGACCTGCCGGAATCGGTACTGAAACTCTGAAAGATAATCAGTTGGATGATGTAAAAACAGAGTGGTCGGGTGATGGGCCCACCTCCGTCTCTAACAATAGGATTCAAGCGTCTTCGCCGTTCTTCCTGCTCCTCCATCTCCATCTCGACTTCATATGGTGCCTTGCATCCCGGTATTCGCAGGCCAATCCTGGGTGGGGAATTCTTCGGCTCCCACCTACCACCGCCTGTGGCTTTGCAGATGATGCTGGACCGTCTCAAGGGGTAGGCGTCGAGTTCGCCAAAGGAGGGCTGGGGTGCATCGAGATCTGAGATGGCTGAGGTGATGACGGATGGGAAGGGGAACTTCCTGGTGCTTAATTGGGAAGGACTGCGTTTGGTGGCAGATGTGTTGGGCGATGGGGGAGATGGCTCGATGGGGGAAGCATAAATGGAGGAAGTCGGAGATGGGGAGGACGATGTGGAGGGTGACGAGACCAAGAGCGGGGTGGATGGCCGTGAGTCAGGGGTACGCGACAAGCCATGAATCTGGTCCCAACAATCATCACACACTTTCTCCAGGACAACAGGTGACGTAGGGCTCTCGAATGAAGCGATCGGGACATGACGTGGGGGGTGAAGGAAGTCGAGGTTGGAGACGTCAAGGAGGTGGGTCATGCGAGAGGAGCATTGTTGGCAAAACACGCCTCCACACTTTCTGCAGTGCTATTATGTACGATGTGAGTCACCAGAGATGCAGCGATTGCCAATCTGGATACGTACATGGCGACGTTCGAGAAGCGAGAATGGCACACGGCAGAAGAAGTTGTCGCATGTGGATGCCAGTGCATCTGGCTGGGATGGATGAGAACGCGACAGATAGGGACACTGGACAATAAGCACACCTTCCAGAGGTTCCTGGGGAGGAGGACGGCGAGGTGCTCGTTGGGGCGCGGGGTGGATGGGGGGGTGAGATGGAGGCGGCGGGTGGAGGGCGAGCGCGATGAACCTGGAGAAGGGTGGTGAGCAGGGCAGTGCGCGGCTGGAGCAGTGGGGCTTACCTTCGGCGAGGGAGGACGCGTCGGAGGCAGCGTCAGAGTCTGGGGACGCGGTGGGGGGGCGGGCGATCCTGGCGAGGTCTGCGAGGGCAGTTGCGAGCGTCGACATGGGTGTGGGGGAGAGCGGGGGGAGCGGAGGGAGTGGCCGAGCATCCCCCCAGCGGGACAAGTTATATCGACGGAGGGCATTGCCGTGGGAAACACAGGGCTGCCTGGAATTACCACACGGTAACAACCAACTGATCCATTAATATATTATTTATTTTCCGCGACATGACCTGAAAATTACGTCGTCGTCGCGCTCGCAGCTGAGATGAGGGTGCGAACGGGCGGACGCCCCTCCTCCAAGGCTTCAGCTTCGACGTTGGGCAGACGACGTCCGTCTCTCGCTCTCCGCGGAGCACTCGACTGCCAATCTGGGCCCATCTCCATGTTTGGGTGCCAAATATCGTCGTCCCTGAACATGCGCACGCGGGGGTCGGACAGCGACGGCCCGGACAGTCCTCTCGTCCATGCTCATAACTCGCTTTGCTCGCTGGCAGCAGCGTCGACAGGGGCGACTCGACGCATCCACGCCCCGATGCCCCGGTCTCGCACTTCAACCATCGTACATACTACATAAGGTCTAGGTAGAGGCAGATCATGTATCAGTAAGTAGTAGTACTAGCGTAGAGCGTGTAGTCCAACCGAACAATGAGCCGTCAGCTGCGTCGTGCATCCTGCGACGTCGACAACCGAGCATCAGCACCTTGCCGAGACCGCTTCCCTGCAAGCGGCGATTGCTGCACACGACCGCTGTCTGCGAGGTTACGAACAACCGGCGTGAAGTCACGTGTGAGCGAAGTCGACGTGTCCTCCTTGGAAAGATATGGGGCGAATTGTCGGCCAAACGGAATGCCAGCGGGTCGCGTGGGTGTGTGAAACAGATCTTGACTACGCCACAGCCCATTCTTGGGCGTCGCAAACGGCGCACCAAACTTGATTCCCCGCGAGGGCGTCGACGTGGGGTCAAACGGCGACTCGAGCGTCGGCGTCGTGTACACACGCACCTCTTGCGAACTCGGAAACAGAGGCGTATGGGGTCCAGCCCGCGACGCCGCCTCGTCCCACGACGACCCAGACGAAAAATAGGGGCCCGTGTGACTGCGTGGTGGCGTTCTTGGCATTCGGTGTGAACTCGTCCAGGGTGTCGCTGGAGATGGATGCAGTCCAGCCTGGAAAAAGAGTGGGTCGTAGTACCCTGCATCAACGTTAACCTTGTCATCCGTGGGCACCAACGTGGGCTCCGATAACGACAACATAACTGGCGGCGGTGTCCTAGCCTCCGCACAATTCGCGCAGAACCAGGGGTCCTCTTCCCTCCCCAGCTCTGACATGCTTTCTATCCCAATGCAATCCAGGTGATACCATATCTGGCACCCATCACACTGCACCAAGTCCCGCTCATTGTCTGGCTCGTTGCAGATGCACACCCTCTCCCCACCGCTTCCGTCGCCACCGGCATTCCTGCGCCGCAAAAGCCGCTGCGACAGCTCTCGTACAGACCTCTTCGATAGCAAGGCAGTCCTCGCATCCGCAGGGTCGCTACGAACCACCGACCTCGTCGTAGATTCCACTCCGCGTTTCCCCTCAGAATAATAGTCCAGGGGGCACACCGTCTTCTCCCGACCACCTCGTATCTCTTCTGCGGAACCCCGGACGGGCGATGGCGAGCCCTCCTCTCCCTCCTCCTCATCCGTGTCTCTGTCAAGGAAATTCTCAATGTGTCGCAACCGCTCTTCCTCTTCTGGGTTCTCCATCCGCACAACCTTCAACCCCCATGGGAACTGCGCGTCGGGCCAGTTGGGCCCATCCACTTTGGCCTCCGAAGGAGTAATAACGCCGTCCTTATCACCACGCGCGTCAACTCCTCCCTTCTTCTTCTTCCGCGACCGCCTTCCTTTCGACGGAGTGGCCTTGGGAGAAGCTGGCGGCTCCGCTACATCCACGTTAATAAGAACTCTCCCGCAACCTTCCACTTCGACGGGAACGAGCTGTGTTTTCGACGAAGAGGCCAGGGGCGCCTCTAAAAACGCAGTCAACCGGCTCTTCTTCTTCTTTTCCCGTTCGCTTACCACAGAGGGTTCCGCGGCAGTATCGACGACATGGAAAGATTCGTTTTCAGATTGTCTCCACCGCAGCGCGTCAGAATGCTACCATTTTTTCATTAGATACAAAATAAGATGACCCTGCGACGGAAATTTTACTCACATAGCGTCCATACCCCCCTGCCATCAAACTTTCTTCAAAGCTCTCATCAGACGTCTCCTGGAACAGGGTAAGCCGTCTACCCTTCACGGGACTATCCGTGATACCGATATTGGTCGCTGCCTGCAACGCTGATCCTTGCCCGGCTGTCCCATCCGTATCCGTTGCCAAATCCAGTTCTTGCGCCGTGCGCTTTGTGCGCTTCAAATAGTCGGGACGACGTGCTTCGGCTTCCTGAGCATGCATAAGGTGATTCTCTATGAGTTGCGCACGGATCTGCGAGATCTTCCCTCCAGCTTCTGCGTTGCTTTTTCCAGCTTGCAAGATCGATGCATCTTGAGGCAACGACACCGGGGACTTGCGCGGGGGTGTGCATGGTAAATCGGCATGCGATGCACCCGCATGGAGAGTGTTCTCTTCACCAAGCAAGAGCTTTGGCGCATCAGGTGTTGCAGAACGCCGTCCCAGGATCGGATCCCTGAAGACACATGATAAGCTTAGCATCCTCATCGCGGAGTTTTCAAACATACCCCAGGTTCGTCGGTTCAGCTGGCGCCATTAGGACCCTGAACATGACATTGACAATTTGGAAATCGCACTCAATTGAAAAAAACGATCCATTGGAAAACTTACGGATCTTGTGCGCTCGTAGTACTACGGACCGGCTGCGAGTTCGAAGCACCTCCGCGATATCTCATGGGGAGTGGACTGGACAAGTTCAGTGCACTGAGTGCAAGGACAGACGGATAGAAAAGATGGTACAAACCTGGACTCTGGTGTCAAGGTTTGCTGCGATCGAAACGGAGGGGGTGGGGGCGACGGCGTCCTGCAACACAATGAGTCAAACTCGGGTCTAGATCGACGCAGCTTTAACCGACGTACGTATACACACGGAATTCTGTAGGTAGCATAGAACGCCGCTCGCTGAACATCTCACTTAAGATCGAAGTGAGTGTATGCCCATTGGGAAAGCTACTGGCCGACTCACTTGTGCGTATATGGACGAGAGTCCGCCAGAAGATATGACGATAACGTAGCAGGGCTGTGAAACGGTGAATTCAGTATGGCACGAAGACACCAAATCGCAGAGGGGGGTAAATGTGGCACTTCGAAATGCTGTAATTGAAAAAAAAAAAAACATACCTCTGGGGAGTAGGTAATTGTACACTGGATCTAAGTAGGGAAAACATGTCACTGAATCAGCATCTGGCACCGAATTATCAACTAAGATGCGCACCTCTGGCAATCTGCTACTTCTGATGGAGTCCCGAGATTGAAGCGACTGCCTCCAGGGGCTCCAGATTGCCCTTCGGAACAGGACAGCCAACCCGTCAGACCCGACAGCGGGTCTCTCGAAGCATGTTTAGGTGGTGTAATCAGAGCGGGTGCGGTATCTCTCCCGTTCAAGCTGTTTTCGGCGGAGTGGGGCTCGAGCGCCATGATAGGATCCCAGTTACAGAATGACCAATGTCGGAAACGGGTACCCAGCCAGGGGCGTTAACCGGCCAAAATCGTCGCTGGTCAACGTCTTCTGGTCAAAACCCACTGGAAAGTTGGGAAGACAGTCGGCGCAGAGGCGACAAAGTTATAAGCCAAAAGACAGAGAAATAGATTGCAAGCGTCAGTATTAAACTGAAGCACTCATTCTAGATTACATAAGGCATGATAGAGTTTCACGCTTCCAGTGACTCACCCCCGGGAAGTTATGCGAGCTGTCGAGTTCTACAGTGGAATAGGTAATTGCCTTGCAAGCTACTCAACCGCACTCAGACCGGCATCGAGCTCAGATTCATCCAGGAGGGCTCCATCTCGCACTCCGTCGAAGCCGTATATCTGCTTCGATCGTAGCAGCGTATGATTGGGACCAGACTGCCTGCCAAGTGTACGCAACCAACTTTGGTAGTGCCGTGATACACAAGGTCAGCACCGACGCCGCGATCAGCTTTTTTTTCCCGTGTGATCGACAGATCCTCGTCTCGTCCACATCACATTGACAGGCAGATATCTCTCGTCTGACCGCTGCTCAATTGTCCGAATGGCGGGCGGATTTGTGGCTCCTTTCACCAGCATGCCAACCGTACACCGTGCTGAACCCAGATGCCAAAGGCGCGGTTGACCCCCGAGCCCAGTCTTTCTTACATTTGATCGATCATGTTCTACCACAACTTGCTGCTGAACGGGCGCACCCGAGCTACATGCTCATAGAAAATGTGGGTGGCTTTCAGGTCAGTCTGTTCATCTGAGATTCGGCTGTCTTAAAGCCATCATGGTTCAGGACTCAGACACGAGACAACGTCTCCTATCGGTACTTGAACGTCTCGGATATAACATAGCAGAGTTTATTCTCAATCCATTGCAATTCGGTATACCAAACTCACGCTCACGATACTACCTTTTGGCCAAGCTCTCTCCTCTCAAGTTCACTGGGCTTGATAACACTATCAGCAATATTCTTCACTGTATACCGTCACAACCTGCCGAGTCGATTGTACCACGGCGTCTAAGGCACTATCTGGATGGATTAATGGACGATGAAATAAGAGCCTTATTCAGGATTCCGGACCGCGTTCTAAAAAAGTGGGGACGCTTGTTCGACATCGTCCTGCCATCTGGGACAAGGTCCTGCTGTTTCACCCGAGGTACATCATTTCTGCCTGCCCGCGCGAATATGCTGATACATGCAGGATACACCCATTTGGTGGAACGCGCGGGATCTATTCTTCAACTGAACGAGCAGCTCGACGTTCGTGCCTAGTTTTCGGTCGTGTTTCGCTGACAAGTATGCTCCATTAGACAACACAAGTATTCGATGAGTTCCTCGCAGCACAAGCAAGTAACGACGAAGATGCCGTCCGCATGCTGGACCGTCTTGGACTTCGGTATTTTACTCCGTCTGAGCTTTTAAGGCTCTTCCACTTTGTGGACCCCTTCGAGCCCGATCGTTCCTTTGACTTCGTTTGGCCACCAAGCGTCTCACTCAAGTCCAAGTATCGCTTAATCGGAAACAGCGTAAACGTGGAAGTAAGTGGTTGGTTAATGGATGTCCTAGCGTCATCACTCATCCCATATAGGTCGTCCGGAGGCTCATCGATTACTTGTGCAACGACGAGGGTGGCCAAACAACGCAAGTAGAAAGTGTCGAAGCTCGGAACTAACGTAGGCAGCCCTCGTTAGGCCGCGATGGACTTCACCCTCGTGTTGGAGTGGGTATGATTCACTACAGGCATTTTAATTCTACTTACTGTAATTCTGACCTAGTCCAGCTTAGTTACATTGCCCAAGTCATACTTAGACTAAAGGACATCTCATTACATAGTGGGACGTATCTGAATGGTCTGGCGACTCATTGTCTTCTTATGTCAGAATGACCCCCATGGGGGTATGAACCAAGGGCAGTCGATAAAGCGATCATCATCGCACCGTACATACTTAGAGTATTTTAGTTTTGTCTGGTTATTCAGGGAGATCATTCCTTCCAAGTCCAAACATGGAGTAAAATACCACCATGTTAGGAGTGTTGGTTTAGAGAATATTGCCTACCAGTCCGTCAAACAAGGAGCTGTCAAAGTCAAGAAGCTGTTTGAATTCATTCTGGAAAGGTGTCAGCACAGAATGAGAAATGATTGGGTAATATACATACCTTGATAACACTTGGTCATCTACTGGAGAGTTTGACTGCAGTATCCTGTAGGCAATAACGTGGATGATATGCAGCGCAGCGAAATGGAGGGAAAGGGGCCCACTTTGATCTCCTTGCAGTGGCTTATCCTTGTCGGAGGTGGCCGACACCATTCCAATGTTTCCCCCCACAATGGAGCTTGGAGATGTTGTTGTAGAAATAGGTAGCGCGAGCCATCCAGTAACGACAGGTACAATGCCCTTTAGGAATCTTGCTGCCCCAATACCGAGTGCAGCTATAACAAGTGGCAATACATCTGCTGCTGCGACCAGAGTGGGATGCGGAGTCGTTTGCATGAGGTTGAGAGTGATTGACTCCGGGTCCGACTCTGCGTGCTCTGGATCTGCAAATATATTGGGGGCGGGGACGGGATCTGGAGGAAGGACAGCTGGTGTGTACATGATTATAGTTCCGAGAATGGATGAAGAAAGTAGAGTGGAGAGACGGGTAAACCTCGAGGAAAGCGCATTGTTGAGGGGCGGAGAGATCGAAGGAGGACAAGGAAACTGCGACGGAGTGGTGAGATCAATGAGCTGAAGAGCTGTGGGGGCCACAGCACGTATCAACTCTAGAGTAGAGTCGTCACGGAGATGGTTCAGGGCATTTGTGAGGGACTGAATGGCAATAAGATCACGGAACCCGATCACGAATTATTGGCATACAACACACAGTAAACAAGAGTCCATCTACACCAGTTCGTAGAAATAGCTCCGGAGGCGCGCGGGTTAGCAAATTCGAGACCAGATATGCACCACGGATTTTAAAGGAAACTTGATAGTCGTCGAGGAAAGTCATGATAGGAGGGAGAATAAGGTGCCATGTTTGCTCGTAATAAGCAGGCTGAGGAACCACGAGTTGTAAGCAATCGCAAGAGCAAGGACGCGAAATATACATCGGTGTTTAAGATACACCATTGGATGACTTCGTCGAGCCCGGGATGGTCCTTCCATGGTTGGTGATAAAAGGGATCCTGCGAATAGGCTGGGCGTGCAAGCACACGCGCTGCTTCGGTGTGGAGGCGGGGATGGGGCGTCGCAGTAAATAGTGGTTTGACGGTATTTGCGAGGATATCGTGGACCTGCGCGAGTCTGAGGGTAGAGGATTGCATGACCAGAACACGGCCGATGTGACGAGAACTCGATGATGTCATTAGTCCTGAGCGCTGAGCCTGGTAATAGATATGAGGCTGAACTGCTTTTCCAGTGACCTTGTTTTAAACAAGGTGATATTCGTCTGTAACCGGAACGACCATCTTCCTCTAACCTAGAGTCTGGTGACCTTGCACAATTGTACTGCGCTCTTCCACTTGTGCGATGCCATTAGCAAACGGAAGGAGGACATTCGTCATCGGATGTGGTTGTACCGCATTCATCAAGGTCCGCTCTTTCAGGCATGGTTGTTCAAATCGGAGTGTCTGACAAGTATTCCAGCCCAGGGGGGAGAGGACCACAGAGGATGTGAGTGTTCGATTTACTGCGAAGAGAGCAGAGCAGATGGACGATTCATAGATGGGTTTGGAAGCAGCTACCAAAGCATTGCTCGATGCAGGTACGCCCGTGATACCGTAGTTATGTTCCTTCAACTTGAACACTGCACACAAAAAGGCATCACATACGATTTTGTCGAAACTGCGTTTGTCGGACACTGCTATGGCGATTCTACTAGTGGCCAGGTAAGTTTCACATTTCGACTCCCAGGTCTATGTTGTATTTCCATGGCACACTAGCGCGCGTTGTACAACCTTGGCATGACTGGCATCCCCATAACGAACGTGAACAACAATTGTTCCACAGGTGGTACCGCTCTGTATCAAGCAAACAACTGCGTCAAGTCGGGTCTCGTGGAGTGCGCATTGGCTCTGGGATTTGAACGTATGAAGCCCGGTAGTCTAGGTACCATCTTCCCCGATAGACCATCCCCTTTGGCTCTCTTCCACCAGAGGACCAGGGAACTAGAACAGGGGATGAAGACGGGGATGAACTTTGGCCCTGGTCCCCCTCGGATGTTCTCAAATGCTGGACAGGAATACTGCGAGAAATATGGTGCTGACACAGTGCATTTCGCGAAGATAGGTAAGCAGGCACAGAGTTCCTTGTCACTGATCCTTTCTCATGCATTATACCAGCTGCAAAGAACCATGCCCATTCCAAAAACAATCCATATTCGCAGTTTCGCAATGGTTGGACTGTACAACAAGTCTTACACTCTCCGAAGATCACGAACCAGCTCACAAAGTTCATGTGCAGTCCTACCTCCGTTAGTGACAGCATTATCAGTGTGCCGATATCATTAATTCATGTTTCGTGTCAGGATGGTGCATCCTGTTGTGTAGTTGCATCAGAAGCATTCGTGCATGCTCATAACCTTGAAAACCAGGCCATTGAAATTATTTCGCTGGAACTTGAGACGGACCATCCCGTGAGCTTGCAGTCCAACAGCGCCATGGAGGTTGTTGGCTACAGTATGACAAAGCGATGCGCCGATAAAGTCTTCGAAAAAGCAGGCTTCGCACCCGGAAAAGGAAGAGACGAAGTTGGGGTTATCGAACTTCACGACTGTTTCGCAGCTAACGAGGTGTGTGCATGTGCATGTCCAGGGTTCAACCAATATGTATCTTTGTTATATCTAGCTCATCACATATCCGGCACTTGGTTTGTGTGCCCCAGATGCTGCTCACAAGATGGTGGATAATGGAGATAACACGGTATGCGCAACTGAGGTCGTTCCATATCTTGGCTGCTGAACGGAGCGCAGTATGGTGGAAAATATGTCGTCAATCCTAGCGGAGGTCTCGAGGCCAAAGGACACCCACTTGGAGCCACCGGGATAGGAATGCATTTTTACATTACCAGTAAGGTGCCAGTTTCTTCATATCTCATGTGGTTAATCGGTGTTCGTGGCATGTGTAGTGCAATTGCGAGAATGTGGGTCTCTCTTTGCAAAGAATGTATTTTTGACCACTCATTCTGTACTTCCAGGGGCAGGTCCTATGCAAGCTCAAGGGCTATTTAATACCCATGATAGACGTGGAAAGTATGGTCTGGTGCATAATATCGGAATCGGCGGTGCAGTGGTAGTCGGCCTCTTGCGTCGTCCCGAGTTCTTCAAGCCCGGAGGCATCGATGGTCGATCAAGGTATGGTCCGACCACTGTTGGGAGACTCATTCTCAGTGGCTATTGGATAGATTGGGATACAACCACGGTCATGAATGTCGATCAATCTCTTTGGCTGATGTTGACAAAGTCAAGTCCAAGAAGTACTCACCTTACGTCCTCCATCATGCCAAGTTATAGGATGTGGACTTCTTTCTTAGGTCTTAGCAGGATTCCACGTGCGTTGTTGACCTGAACCCATGGTTTAGAAGTTGTATGAAATTTCTTTTTGCTAGAGTTAAGAGTCTGTCTGATTAGATTCGTCGTCCTGTCTCATGTATTGCTTCACAAATTCCTTCTAGTATGTTATTTCATCGTCGTCAGCTACAATGCATCACATCGCATCCCTGCTTCGCGCTCCGCACCTCGGTTGCTCCCACCATGGCGCCATAGTGCATGCTGTCGGGGTGACGAAACAAAATACACGACTTGAATGCATTCGTATCTTCGGACTGACTGAAGAGTGGTTTTTGTTGTTACCCAAGGAAGCCGAAATTTACCCATGGGTCACGCCACGCGAACAACTCAAGGACTCTATATCGGAACACTGACAGGTAGCAAGACCACATTTGCACTTGATGTTGGATAATGTAACACAAGATCGTCGTGCATACTCATGCACTGCGGCAGACGTCTAGCAAAACAACAAAGCATGCACTACGATATCGCAGCCTATGCTTGGTTGTTTTTCAGAGACGGAACTATCTGTCGCATTCAATTATCGGTTGCCTCCCGTTGATACCCCTTTCGACTGAACGCGACATCGAACTTTGACGGAGTGGAATAGAGGGAAATGCAGTATTCACTGATTCAGCTGGCACGTTGGTGGCGATCTCACTTCATTATTCATATGTTGACACTACAGAAGCTTAGTAGATACCACTGTAGTTGCACTTTCTCCTAGGAATTGGTCAAGCAACTGTAAAATAGATGGTCTGTGAGACGGCAAAATGCTTCATCGTAGTTCAGCAGTCCCCTTGAGTAGCCATGCCAAGTTCTCGTAGACGACGAACGTTATTGTACAGAACAGAGAGGTACGACCCAGCCGTAGACATGCGATAATTGGGGTCATCGCCAGACGCGCGTTTCTTCAGCATATTATAACTGTCTGCCTGTATAGCGAAAATAATAGAATATCCAAATGTGAAAGTACGTACAGGAGGAAATAAAGTCCTCAACTAGAAGCATTACCTGCAATGTTGAGTCCGACGCCAGGTACAGACCCCTCCAACCCTGCTGCATTTGAATTTCCTTTAAATGGTTCCATATCTGGCTCCCGATGCTACCCTGGGTTTTCAGTCGACACCTGCAGCTTCACCTTGAGAAGGTCGAGGGGCTGCATACAAAGGACAGAAATAACACCAGCGCCTAAGCCCGCTGCTGCATGGTCCTGGGAGAAAACTCAAATTTTCTACACAAACAAAGATGACAACGTTGCAAACCAAAGCAGGCGTTGGAAAGAACGACAGTGTCATGCAGAAAAACGTTGAGATTACTATTCCCTTGCTTGCACATAGTACCATAGTACAATAGTAACAAACAACCATACTGTAGAGACTGTATGTATTGATGTCAAAAAGTGCTGCCGGTGACCGAAACGCGGGAAAATGAAAACTTGCCGATAGCCTGGCTTTCTTCTAGGCCTCGCCTGGAATACACGACATGAGGCAGTCGAGCCCATGATCGGTAGCAGAGAGCACCGATATATCTTCGTTATAAGTGCCCAAAAGCCTATCGCATTCGGTCCTGATTTCGTCAGGCGTCTCGTCCGATAGGAAAGACTCGAATAATTCGAGATCTTTCACGGCAGTCATGAGGCGATGCTCATTTTCTTCCCGAAAAGTTTCCACGAGGTCGAGGTGCCTTTTCAACTCCTCGATCTTCCATGCTGTAGCAAGAAGATTTTGGCGCTGATATTCACGACTTGCCTCTTTGGCAAGGACAGCTTTCTTCAATAAAAGTGTAGACATGTTACCGACTTCGCGAGCAAATATTTCACTACGCTAGATTGTTTGTCAGTAAATGACTTGTGCAATTGGATGAACTCACCTCGATGGTTGATAAAGGTGATTGTTGAGCCTGGTGTTCGCTTGTGGTACGAGGATAGGGATGGTATCTGGTGGATAGATGCTCCAATATCTGGCCAGCACGCTGGTGGTGTGGAGAGGTCAACTGTGCTCGACGCCCCTCTTCGGGCGTCTTTGGTGATTGCAAGTTTTGCTTCGTGAAACGTCTGCCACCCTTGAGAAGGGTTGGGATATTTGGGTCTTCTAAAAAAGCAGAAGACCCAGTAGATCTTGAAGGACTTGACAGTCGTGACACCGTCAAAGAAAGTGTAGTATCAGAACTATCAGTATCAGAGGACATGGTTGCTAGAGTTTAACGTTTAAGGCTAGCGCGGAGCTTCAATGTCCAAGGACGAAGGCCGTCGGAGTTTGGAGAACTTAGAACTTTTGTGTTGGTTTCAGTGCTGGTTGGGTGTGGGTGACGTTGGTGAACCTCAGTTGAAAGTTAATCGCATGCCCCTCTTTTTCCAGACCAGCAATGAACAGAGACTCTTCCCTCTGGTCCTACTTGGCTATGCAAGGATCGGCAGCAACCTTAAACCGTGGCGTCGGATCGCACTGGTAACGGCGACCAGCCCAGCCATTATCCGGATGACTGGCTCTTTGACAAGTTTCTGTTACATGATGCTCTCGATACTGCAGCGCCAGTTCGTCCTCCAGCCCAATTCCGACTACCTGCTGCATGTGACTGCCAAGCAATACTGGCTACCGGAGTTCGAGGCGCACTGGGATGACATAGATGCACGAACGCTCATCCTGCTCCATTCGACTAGCTTTCACAAGGAAATCTGGGAGCCAACTATCCAGTGCATGTTCGAAGGTCTTGTATCATGCTCAAGTGTCTTTAAGAACGGAGACGCAGGCAATAACCCACTTAAGATCAAATGTGCTTGGGCTATTGAGTGTCCTAACCATGGGCAGTCTGCAGTGCTGAACGACACTGCACTGCAGCAGCTCCCTTATTTTCGTAACTGTAAGCTTCTCAGTTGTATGCGATTCGTCTTCTTTCACCTCGTCACTCCATCATTCGGGATGTGGCATAGTTGGATGCGAAAAATACGCTGAAGCTGTGCACTACTTCATGACCTCTGGGTCTACTTTGTCTCCACCAGTCAATTTCTCGACTCAGAAGCTTGTTGGGATTGGGCATTCACTCGGTGGCGTAGCCATGTGTGTCACAACTTTTCTGTCCCGTTAGTATATCGCCTCATAAAGCTAAGCCTGTAGTGCCATACTCCAGACCATTCAGCCTGTGTTCCCCTTTGAAGCGCTCGTGCTTGTCGAGCCCCTTCTTAGTCCGCAAGGTCTAAAGGCACTGCATCCGTTACAGAGACGCCTGATACAAAGCGCGTATGATCGGCGGGATGTTTGGCCCTCGCGCGCGGACGCATTGCAGTACTTCATTGCGAGGAGAGAAATGACTCACTGGGACCCCCGCGTCCTAGAGCTTTATGTGGTATGCCGTAATCTACAGTTCAGTTAGGCACAGATTGTGATCATGGTTATCTCCAGAAATTCGGCTTGAAGTCCCGTCAAGGAACACCGCACGAGCCAACGCTCTGCGGAGTCGGCCTCGCGTGCTCACGCGAGGAAGAAGCGGTAAGTAATTCCCTTACACTTTGCCAAGTTGTATCGATCCCATCGCTGGACAGACGATGTACCGGGACCCAACCGGGTCTAGTAGAGGGCTAGAGGCTTTGAACGAGGTTTCTCGCCGAATTCCTGTGAGCGTGATATTTGGTGGCGAAAACGACATGATGTACGTCCGGAAATCTGAGGAAGGAGTCTTGTATGGTAACTATGTCGTAGACCACATTCTGTCCAAGATGCTCTCGTGGATCGCACTTCTAGACGTCATTTCTTGTCTGTCCACCGCATCGAAGGTGCAGGCCACTTGGTTGGTAGTTTCATTATGACTATATCATTTCCTCATTAATTGTCTAAATGCAGATTCCCCAACAAGTACCAGAGGAGTTGGGGCGTGTGATAATCGACATCCTGATGGGTTCACGTACTCGTGTAACAAGTAAATTGTGACTAGTGAAGCACTGATCATATCTACAACCTTGAAATCTTCATGAATATGTCCGTAAGATGCCAATACTTTCCTTTCGAGCCCATTCTCCTACTGGACTACCATCCTCTCCCACAATTCCTCGCCATATCAATAGTCTGCTGGTTAACGTATCCCATACGGGAGTCCTGTGATGTAGTGCCATGCTCACACGCCAAAATGCCTCCACAATTTTACCCCATGCCAGGAATGAATTGGCGATGCTCGGTATTATATGTAAACCTTGCGCACGATGTGGTGGGCTGGGAAGCTCTCGCATTGACATGGGTATTTCCCCCGACTGGCCACGGAGTTGGATGCTGGGCTCCAGTTGCTTGAGATAAATAACAGCGTGTCCGAGCACGGGATGAAGGTGGTGCTTGGGTGCACCTCTCATCAAGCTCAGTCTCAAAACGAGCGTTGCAAGCTGATAAAGAATACCGGCATCATTGCCTGGAACGCAAGTGCAGTGAGCCGAGTAAATAGGTTTACGAACTGCCATACTCACTTCCAGGCATTTGGAGAATGCACACCAGACAACGGCAGAGGGTCGCAAACCATTCGCCACCTGTCGCGCGCTCCAAATTGGAAACGTTAGCCATGACGACGATATTCTCCAAAATCCTAAGCCAGGCTATCGTTTCTCCATCCGCCCCGTCGATGAGTTGCATCTCGATCCATGACAACAACGCGGACTTGAGTATCAGGGAGGTGCACGCTTGAGAGTTGCATGTCACGTTCGCGAGAATCTAGCCAGGTAATCGGTGGTAAATTCAGAGAAAACGTCCATAACTTACCTCCAGAATCCCAGCACGCAATGCCTTGTCCTTCTGCGAGCCTTGGAATAAACTAGCCAGGAGATCCCACGTATGCCGACGCTTCAAAACGCACCAGTCCGCCGTGCTTACCATTCCATCTGCCAACATTCTGATAATCCACCCTCGTTCTTTTTTCCATTCATCCGAACTGCTGTATAGCATACTGAACAACATCGGCACATCGCCAATATCCATCTCGGGTCGTTGAAGGAGGAAGCGAGCTGTCCGAGGGTATATAAAATTGGAAGGGTAGAAAATCGCTCGAAGTGCGTGGAGCAATATAAGTGTAGTATATGTTGGCAGACGTCGAGGCGAGTTGTTCGGGGTCGGATGCATTATGTTCTTAAGGAGATGGAGAACATACAACGTCTGTGACTTTTCCTGCATCTCCGACGTCTGATGAAGTGATCAGAGGAATCAATATACAAACGAATGTCACGAGATCCAAAGCTTTACCTGGACCCCGTCCCAAACTAATGCAAGCTGGCAAGCGACTGCTTCTCGTATGTTGGCATCCTTGGAGGACAAGCATCGGATAAGCAGGCTGACCACGTTAGTTCGGAAGACTTTGACCCATCCAAGTGCAGTTGTCGGCGGACACTCCACAAACGTCTGCGCAGATAAAGATGTGATGAACAGGGGGTCGTACATATGTTCATCATTAGGTCCATGCATGACACATTCTCCCCCGCCAAGACGCCTCCATGCAGGAAAGAATAGACAAGTTCGCAGCATCTTGATAGGATCAAGGTTCTGCAAGACCTCCAGGATGTTCGTGACATACGTGTCTGGTGACGATGACCACCGGGACAAGAACGGTGATACTGAGATGTGCTTCTCTGCTTCGAACAGCCTCATGATAGACAACAGCCGTGTATCCCAAGGAGACAAAGTGCCTCCATATGCTTGTACTAGGGGTTCGATATGTGAAGGTTGGCAGGCGTTAGCGGGGTGTATGTGGAAAAACACATCAAGTAGACTTGTGATTGCATTCTTTTGTAGGGAATTCCCCTCGTTACCCAAAAGCCTAAAGAAGTTTGTGTGCTGCAGGACGCTTTGCAAAAGTCGATTGATGACAACAGGCTGTTATAATAATAAATCCCCATTCTCGGCTTGGCGAAGGCTCTCACCTTGAGTTCCACATTCTTTACCAGAGACAGTGCAAGTTCAACTGCGGCAGGGTCATGCAAGTGACTTGTGATGATGGTAGTCATTACTGGCTCGACTAGGTGTGGCTTGAATTGGGTATCGCCTCTCGAGATATTTTCTGATTGTGGGGACGCATTAGCTATCAATAAGTTAGATCGAAGACACTCACCGAGAATTCCAAGGGCAGTTGTGGAGTCTTCGTCGTGATCACCCGCATTGGAAAAGTGTCGAACGGCCCAGCGAAGTGCACGATCTAGGAGGGCAGTAACCAACTCTTTGCATCCAGGAACTCCTGAAACGCAGTGTACGACGTGCAAAGCTTCAAACGCAAAACTTTCTACGGGTAGCGCCTGGAACTTCAGTTGCACTGATGAGGATAGGCCAGGAAGTCGCTGGCTATACTGTTGCGTGATATAACAGATACACTGAAGGCGTCTTAACCTCTTTTCTCCCAGAACAGGCCAATCCGAGAACAGTTGTTCCATAATACTAGAAAGCACATCTTTGTTAATTTGCGTCACTTCATCCATGTCAGATTGGGGGCAATCTAGAAAAGCAGAGAGTGTTATGGCTATGTGGTCAACAGACTGTCGTTCCCATTTCCCACTGTTCAGCCAGTTCACGAAAGTGCGGAAAGACGCTACACGTATATAGAGCAATGTTGCGATTATCTTTGCAGTTGAGTCTGTCCAAATTTCTTTTGCGAGGTATTGGGAAATTAGATCAGGTGGAACCAAGGCCAGGTGGCCACCTCGGTGAAAACAAGGCGCAGCGAACATAGCGGAAGATGACGAAGTAGGTAAAAGGCCGTCATGGCAGACTGGAAGCTGTGTTGCCATAGATGCTGCTATCATGTCCTCCAAGAGGGAAGATTGGGGGAGTTGTGTTTGCAATGCTAACAATCGATCGAAAGGGAAATCCGCAGAGCCTGTACCGTTGGACAGCTGGAATTGGTTGAATGCGAACAAAATCTCCTCCAGCATTTCACCCCAAATCGTCACTTGCGGACGCGAACCCTCGAATAGGTCGAGGATAGTGAGAAGAACCGGAAGCTCCATGAACCTGACCCATGGCATAGTAAATCTCAGCTAATGTCGATAAATGAGACACCTCTAATTGCGATCTGCATATCGGCTATGGCTCACCTCATCATACTGGCCGGATGAAAGTATCTGGTTCAGTGTGCTCGCCCAGTAGGTAGTAACTGGTGTCAAAAGTTTTCTATCGTCTACATCCATGGGATCGAACGCGACGCAAATGAGTTTCTGAAGTGCTGTAAAACAAGTCAACACAGTACTGGGTTCTACCTCGTAGATGCCGAGAACAACAACCCACCCCCATGGACCTCTGGTACAAGGTCGACTGATAGCCAGAGCGAGGACTGTACAAGAACAGTAGTCTTGAGGGTATGCATGTCCTTTTTGCTTAGATCTGTTGCTGCGCCGCCAAGCAAATCGGAAAGAAGTAATAACAAGTCTTTTGTCAGCTTTGGTCTATCTTGCGAAATTGCGACACCATGCAATACTAGCCGGAGCGCCCTTTCTACCTCTAAGGAAGACACGTGCCGTGAAAAAAGTGCACGCAGGAGCTTTGCCCGACATCGTACATCTCCAAGTTGGGTTTCACAGCAATGGTAGAATAACAACTCAAAGTCGATTTCAACGCAAAGCCTGCAAACAGGTCAGAAATCTTCTTAGCGCCTAGAGTAAGCAAGACCAACTCCTCTAGGGAATCCAGAATGCCTGATTCCCACAGCTGACCTTCGGAAGGATGTAAAAATTGGAGCAAGGTTTTGAGTGTAGGGTGATGGAAACGTCGGATGGTAGATGCAAGGCAGGATATTTCGGCAGGGGCAGGGGTAACATCTGCCAATCGGAGCCAATCAACCAGCTCGTAGGCACTCGTCATACGAGCGTCCTCAGAATCCGCTATAGCCAGCAGCAAATCAGTAATATAGCGAGACTTAGGAATGAAAGGGCGGACACTAACGGACAAGTACTTGTTCAATGCGGTCGAGAAAAGTCCGAACAGAGTCATTGTTCTTTTGTTGTATGTTGCGAAGAGGGAATACTCCTAGATGACCGAGGCATGCTTCTGTGATAGATAACTCGCGACGTATGGCACGGCTGATGCTAGGGTAGTCCTTGAAAAAACCACCACTTTCAACAGGCACCTCAAACTTTCGAACGAATGCACGCAGAGCATGGTAACCCATATCTACTTGTTTGCTTGCAAGCTTGACGACCAGCTGCCTAACAAATGTGAATACTGACAATGCCTCAGATGGCGACATCAGCCGCCCATTCACTTTTGCTAGCAGCTGCTCAAGGACGGTCATCAGAAGCGGACTGGAAAACACCTCAGTCTGCGTATCGACGGGCACAGCATCCGCGAACTGCTCGTCGTTGTCATTTGGCTGGAGCAGCTCGGACATGGCCTCCATATACCGGTAGGGTGTCTTGAGACATCGCTGAGTGCAGTCGTCAAGAAAGGTCACGACAGCGTCAACTTCGTCTGTGAGCGATGCGCCATCGGGTGCTTCAGTGTTCGATCCTCGGCGAACAGAGCCCAAAGGAAGGGAAGCCAACCACAAGTCTACTTCATCGGGATCTTCTTGGAAGAGTACGCTCTCGGTAAGGACACGGCGGAGGAGTCTGCGCAGTGTAATGTACAGTGCAGGGACACCAGTTTTACAAAAAGTTTTCACAAGGACCTGAAAGTAGGTGCGTGACGAGGAAGCTGTAAACAAGGACACCATTGGCGCTAGCAAAATGAAATGAAAGGGAATCACCGACCAATCTTCCCACTCCATGTAAACTGATCACTTGCATTCAACAAACGCAGAACATGCAACTGCTTCACAATTTGCAGTGGCGAGCGCCCCTGATCAGCATGCCCAGAAAGTGAAACTAGAGAGTCTTCCGTAAGGGTAAGCACCAACTTTCCGACTTCAAACCTTGCCTCCGCCACCAGGTCTGGGAGACATTCATGGTACAACCAAAGTAATCTTTGAGAACTCTCACTCAAAAGCGCATGCTTGGTTGCATTTTGAAGGCCCGACGAGGTCAAGTGCTGCTGTGAGAACGCAACAATAACCTGAAAGTCAGCTACACGTCGTCTGGCCTCCTTTTCGATCTCCTTCCTCCGTTGGGTCCACTGGCCTTCGATCTCATCCTCTTCCAGCGCAGCGGCGATTGTTTTGAAAACGTGCACAACATTACCCATCTTTCTCAAAGATTTTGCGAGGGCAAGCCCAGTGCAATGTTGCACAAGAGCAGCAATATCAACTTTTAAACCTTTGGTGAAATAAACTTTCGTTCCGCCTCCAGGAAAGATGTTTGCCATTATCGTGGAAAGTGGCGGTGGTGTGGGGTTGTACTCAGTAGCGCCAGGTATCAGAAATGAAGAGGTAGGAACTGGTTGAGATAGCACCTGACCTACGAAGGAGATGTTGGCAATCCATTTAGTCGAGAGCCTGGGCTCAAGGGTAAGCGCAGCCGCTGGCCAATATCTGAAACAAGTCAGCAATGTTCAAGCTTTCAGAAAACAGACAAACCCAGCAACGAGCTCGGGACATGCCAATAATATTTTTAGAACGAGTTCTTGCTGCCTGGCATCTTCATTCACTTTCAGTGTCGGCAACACCTTTGTTAAGATCTTGTTGTGAATTTTCCCCGATATAGCGCCTTTGCGTTGTGAGAGGGTGTCCTCCTCGATAGTTAAATATTCGTCTGTTTCCCGAGGATACCAACCACGATCCTTAAAGCATATTCCTTGTCCAGGTCGAGTACAGATAGCAAGAAGGAAGTGATGCACAACGTCAGCAGGAACGTGAAGCCCCCCATCTCTTTCGGGGACAGCGCGATCGTATAATTTCACAAGCTGGCCTTCAGGTGAGTCCTTTTAGCTAGCTTGACTAACAAAACTGCTACTCACGTGCGAAATAGTAGTTTCGCCAAAAACACCTATTTTCAAAGTCCGTTTGACCTTTCGGTCCAACCAGAGGCCTTCCCAACAAACTTGCAAAACTTTCTGAATGACAAGATAGGGATCCTGGCAAAGGCCCTTGAAAATGCCCATGAAAATCTCCCGACGCTGCTCCAGGAAGGATGCCTTGAGAGAAGAAACCGTATCTCTGTCAACGAACGATAGGATGAACAAGAGATAAAGTGTACGGATATCTGTCGATTGGCTTTGTGAGATCAAAAATAAAAATAAATAAGGTGAGTGGATATATACCTGGTCTAGAAAGTATGGCGTCAGCGTCGCTGTCCTTGCCCCTACGTCGCATGTGCAGGAGTTTTGGTAGGGTCTAAAAACTGTAGCATAAGACCTCACGAGCCCGTAGGAACGAAGGAATAACCTTGTTATCCCACGGAAAGGCGTCGAAAACAACCTTTCGTTCACGACCACTGCCGAATGCCGACATAGCATTGAAAAGCTTGAGGGTGGCGAGAATGAGGTCGTGTTGCGATCCTCCAAGGTAGGTATTCAGCCGCCGGATCCATTGCGCAGAAAGTAGTATTTTGATAATGGGCAGCCCAAAATGGTGGTCTGGCAAATGAAAGGACAGCAGCGACAAGGTCGAAGATAGTGTAGAAATCAATACGGCTATCGTGGACAACTATACCATAAAACTCAGGAAGAGCTGAGCAGTAACTTGACAAACATTGACTGACCTGACTGATACGCTCCCAAGCATCAAAAATGTCCTGTGCTCCGGGAGACATCTCCAACCATGACTTCACTAGTTGAAGACGTTCATCCTGCGGCGGCATTGTCTCGCCTGGTCTGACAGACAGCTTCGAACGCAACGCAAGCAGTGCTTCAAGGGGAAAATATGAGACTTGAACCACCACCAAATCGCCGGGCACACCTTTAGATAACACGTCTGAGTTTGCATTACGGAGGGCTTCACATATGTCCTGGGCATTCACAAATGTGTGCTCAGTACTTGGGGCCGTAGATTGCTGGAGTTTGGCTCGTTTCCTTGGTCGCTCGAGGGTGCTATGAGGCATTACTAAGGACGCTTCCCAGAAAATGTTCAAATTTCGTTCGCGTTGGAGATGCACTCTATGTATTACGTAATAGAATGCGTTAATTACTTGACGTGGATGGAAGCAAGATTGAAGGACTCCAGAAGTCAAATCGGCGTGGATGAGATGCTAGAGAGACTTTATCACGGAGACAGCACTGACCTCTCAGAGCCATCGTTGTCGTCGGGTAGTGGGTACTAGCCGTCGTTGCGTACGTGGATGATTACAAATTTGTCAATAATTTACATCGTTGGAGATGCTCTATAGATGTGCACTCCGAGTTCCCTATCGACTCTTATCATTTCCACCGGGATACACTTTACGCGCCATGTCGACCGCCGAAACTCTCAACGCTGAGATCGCACGACAGACATCCATCCTCAATGAACTGCGCCTGCAAAACATCGACGCCGCTGCGATAGATGCTGCGAAGAAGAAGCTCGGTGAACTAAAACGAACCCAGGGTGCGATTTCCAAAGCTATCCGTGCCAGTGTGGATGGCACGAATGCTGCATCGAATGAAAGCAAGCGGGAGCGACTTCTACTCAAGACCGCCAAGGTTGGTCCAGCCCTCCTGCACTAGCACACTTCAGCTCGGATCTGGTGCGTCCGAGAACGTACTCAACTATCGCTTACATAGGGCACCCGAGACTATGGACCTGCTGAAATGCACTGCCGAGAACATATCGAGCGGATCGTCAAGGATGTGTTCACCACCTTCGGAGGGAGTTGTTTGGATACACCCGTGTTTGAGAGGAAGGATGTTCTCACAGGGAAGTACGGGGAAGATCAGAAGCTCATCTTCGACTTGATGGATCAGGGCGGCGAGCAACTGGCGTTGAGATACGACCATACAGTTCCCCTCGCGCGATATCTTGCGATGTCGGCAGCAACAGTTCAAGGGAAGATATGGCAAGTCGGTAAGGTGTATCGGAGGGACAACCCTGTTATGTCCAAGGGCCGCATGCGAGAGTTTATGCAAGCTGTAAGGTGGTCCCTCGTCGGTTTGTTGCCCTCGTTCTGAAAGGCCGACTCAGGATTTAGATATCGTCGGGATCTGGGATCCTATGATTCCAGATGCCGAGATCATTAGCTTATTGTGCGCAATCCTCTCTAAGCTTGACGTGGGCGAGTTCACAGTCAAGGTGCGTCGTTTTTACGGCATCCAGGACATTATCCCACTTGGTCACAGATCAATCATCGTAAGATTCTTGATGGTATCTTTGAAGTGTGTGGCGTACCACCCGAGAAGATCCGTATGATTTCATCTGCGGTAGACAAACTAGACAAGGTACAGTTATTATTTCCTCGCCACTGCGTAAGGCGTCGACTGCGATTTCTCTTAGCTCCCGTGGCCAGATGTAAAGAATGAAATGACAGAAGAAAAGGGTCTGATACCCGAAGTTGCGGACAAAATAGGAGAGTATGTAAAACATAAGGGTGAGCAAACATCTCTACTCTCCAACGCGATGATTAATAATACAACTCGTAACAGGTGGACCGTCCCTCCTCGATCATCTGAAAGCTGACGACAATTTGATGTCGAATGCAAGTGCTAAACAAGGTGTGCAGGACATGGAGCTGCTCTTCACACTCCTTACTGCTTATAATGTTATTGACAAAGTACGTCCCTCTGCCCTGATCGCGTGGAAAATTGACTCGTAAATAGATCTCATTCGACATGTCGCTGGCCCGTGGCCTCGATTATTACACTGGGATCATCTATGAGGCTACCGTGGAAGCTTCGGCTCCTCCTGGGTTCAGCTCAGCCTCCGCAAATGCAGTGGAACCCCCGCCAATGACCAACAGAGCACCACCACCACCACCACCACCACCACCACCAAAGAAAAAAACCAAAAAGCCCACAGCCGAAACCGTTGACGAGGAAGAAGAGACTGATGAATCTCAAGTTGGCATAGGATCGATCGCAGCTGGGGGACGATATGACAACCTTGTCAGCATGTTCACGACTGCAGCAGCCAGCGAAGGAAAGAAAGGCGCGACATTGCCTTGTATTGGTGTTAGCATTGGGCTGGACAGGATATTCGCTATTGTGTGGCCTAAGTGGGCAAACAAGGGGATGCGGAGCAAGGAAACAATGGCGTATGTGATGGCTGCTGGTGACGGACTGCTTGAGGAGCGTATCAGACTGGTCCAAGAACTAAGGGAAGCCGGAGTAAAGGTGTGCCCACATCTTAGCTGGTCTGAAGTGATTACTCACTTCGGGTTTTCAGACAGATTTCCTTGCTAAAAAGAAGCCCAAGTTACCGGCTCAGTTTGCCGCAGCGGAGAAAGATGAGGTTCCGTTTGACATTATTCTCGGAGCAGACGAGTTGAAAGAAGGTCTGGTAACCGTCAAGGAACAAAAGTGGGAATTCGTTGATGGCAGGAAGACCAAAGTACAGTCCACGGATCAGGGGGTCAAAGTCAGGCGAGATGAGCTCATTGGCTGGCTTAAGAGGACACCTACATATCTCAACTGGTCGAGTGGGAGGTTGATCTAAAGCACAGTCATTGGCCATACATGTAATTAGGACTACGGTGCTCATCTTTACATACTGTGTTGTCATTTCAATAGCCTTTTACATAAGACATTTGGGGGCGAGTTGGAACGCACGAACCACTGCCAATTATCCAACGCATCACATTACATCTTCACTCTGGCTGCTGGCACTGTTACTGTAGCACTTTACCATCCTATCCCTATTTCACACGTGTTTCAATCAGGAACATCCACAACACATCAAAGGAAGCCGATTCTGGAACTGTCCTCGTCTAGCATACCTTGAACTGGGGGGATACTTTAAGCATTCACCCGCGCTCCTTCCGAATTTTGCCGTGATGTCAAATTTAACTCTGAGACGGCAAATGTGTTATGTGTACCCTGATTTCACTGACAACATTGGCCAGGCAATTATATCAGGATGTGCCCGGAGCAGTACAGAAACCCCTTCTGCTAAAATAGCAGTTATGGTGCGTCATAATCGGCTTGTGATTATTAGTAGGATTATTTATCTCTAATATATTTCCAAGTTGATGATTTGAACTCGACTATTAATCGACATCCTTTGACTTGTCGTAAGATATTTCGTCGTGCGCCAGGGACACTGGTCGACGTATCGTCATGACCGGTAACTTTTATGGCTTCGATCAGAGTATCAGCTTCATTGTTCCCGTGAATCTCGTGAGAAAGGGCTAAAACGTTCTTGCACGCCATGCTTTCCGCTTCATCTGTTTTCGTGATCATTTTGAGCGACTCCCGTATGTCCTTGTGTTTTCAAGTTTTGAACTGTTAAAGATGACGTCGAGAATAGGGATCAGTGAAATCACAGGGTATGGTGGGAGTCTGGTCAAATTCATAAACGGGGTCATTTGTCGACCCTACAACTCCTTACTTCTCGGCTTTATATTCTGGATGAGGTTGGTAGCGCTCGTTATGGGTGATATGATTTTCCTAACGAGAGGATACTTAAACAAGAAAGGTTGTAACAGATAACGAAATTGTAGCTCTTTCGAACCCCATCTCCATTCATGAACTCGCCACCATACACACTGACAGTCCCGGACACGGACGACAAAGCATCCCTTTCCAGAGAGAAGCATCAAGATCTGTACAAGGTTGTCCTTAGTCCTGAGGAAGAGCGAAAACTGTGGCGGAAGATCGACATTCACTTGTTGCCAATCATTTCATTGATGTACCTGTTCTCATTTATGGATCGAGGTGAATAACTCCCTCTCTAGCTTCAAAACCGTATGCACATACCTCCGACAGGAAATATTGGTAAGATATGTCGGATTTCGTGTTGAATCTTTATTTAATATAGGTAGCCAACGCGAAACTTGAGGGTTTGATGACCCAACTTCACCTCACTGGCAGTAAATTCAATGTTGCTTTGGTGAGGCAGATCATAAGTTGGAAGTTTTGGCTGCTGAAATATACATAATTAAAGGCAGCATTCTTCATTGTGAGCTACCTGCATTTGCATGCTTGAGAATGACGCAACTAACATTGTGTAGGGTTACTGCGTCTTCGCGTTTCCTGCGAAGTAAAATTCATCTTATCTGTCCCTGGGGGGTTATCTAACCGCATTTCACAGCCTAACCATTCAGGTCGTCCGTCCTTCCAGGTAAGTAATTAAATTGACTGTGGACATTTCGGCTAAGTTTTTGTTATTCCTAAGGTGGCTCCCTGGCTTGATGGTGAGTGATCATTTTCGTTGTCACTGGAATATTCTCACAACGACACAAGTTTCTATGGGGCCTCATCATGTTAGTGAGATTCTGAGCATGCACTTCCATGTCCATGTTACTGAACAGAATTGTGGACCAAAGGATGCTTATGGGCTTCGTTAAGACGTTGGTCCATACTCATTTGTTAGTTATACTTATACTAATGGGTTGAAGATATCCACAATTGGTTATTGTCCGTTTTTGCCTTGGAACACTGGAAGCAGGTTTCTTCCCTGGAGTCAACTTTTTGTCTGTACATCATTTCAGACTCTAAGCACTACTTACACACCCTTTCAGCCTCTCGATGTGGTATCCTAAGTATAAGCTGATGTATCGTTTGGCTCTCTTCACGGGCGCGGCAGCTGTAGCAGGTGTGTTATCTTATCTATGTCTGTATGTTTTCACTAACTCTACGTGCAACATGGAGGGGCATTTTCTGGTCTCCTGGCCTATGGAATTGGTTTTATGGATCAAATAGGGGGTCTCCAAGGATGGTCTTGGATCTTCGTATGTGTCCAGCTTATCCAAGAAAGTACATGGTTTGAGGCTGCTGAGTTAGATTATTGAGGGCATCGCAACCATGTTGACCAGTATCATAGGAGCACTATGTTTGTTGTCCACTTATGATTTCAGTTCTCCAACTCTCAGTCCTCACAGTTCTTGTGAATTACCCCCCGACGGCGAAGTTCCTCAGTGCCGAAGAGAAACAGTTTGTGGAAGAACAAAGAGGTGCAGTTGTCTCTTTTCCATCTAGATATTCCCTGTTTACCCCTAGGATTGGTCTGTAGCGATTAACGTCAACGACGAGGAAGAGGGCACTATTGTCCATCGCGTTCTGTTGGCCTTCACAGACTGGCAGGTAAGGCATTTTCAGTCTCAGATAAATTATTGTAACCACATTGTTCTGCGTAGGTATGGGCATTGGGTTTCGTGGTATTGACTATCATGACGCCAGGTCAGTAACTTAGTCGAGACCGATGCATAATGATCTCAGTAAGGGGATAGGATATGGCATCACATTCTTCTTACCGTGAGAAGTGATCCCCCATAGGGAGTGAATAAACCACTGACAAGTGCTTAGGACAATATTGCACAGGTATACCAATTCCCCTTGGACGCCATTTGTACTGATACAATGCCCAAAGCTTCGGGTATAGCACACCCATTAGTCAATTACTAACCGTTCCGATCTACGTAGCCGCAAGTAAGTACAGAGTCCATAAAATCCAAAGTTATAGAGCTAAATTTCTCATAAGCAATCAGCATGATTTCTGTTTCGCATGTCTCAGACAAGATGAAAATACGCTCACCCTTTGTATTTGCTCTTCAATTTACCACTCTTGTCGGGTATATTATTGAAATCTCAAATTCCTCTTCGGGTGTCAAGTATTTTGGCACATTCCTTTGCGTTGTTGGAAGTTACACAGGTGTACCTTGTTCGGTTGGTTGGTGAGTACCTTTCCTTGCTTATTTAAATCACTGCAACATGACTCGGTGCCACTTGCGAAATCAGGCTTGCGAACAACCTCAATGGGAAATATAAACGTGCTGTCGGCCTAGCACTACAAATATGCGTTGGAAATCTTGGAGGGATCATCGCATCCAACATCTTCCTTACCAAAGATGAGCCACGATACATTCTGGGACGTGAGTCGTCCTAAAATTTCCAGGCACCAACCGATCCCATATTAATATTGTATTGTGTGTTGGTCACAATGCAGATGCCATCGAGATTGGGTTCTTAAGTGCGGGGCTGCTGGTCACTGTGGTTACGGCGTATACCTACCGTCGGCTTAATGGCATTGCTCATGAGAGAGATGGAAAAATTGCCCCAGTCACTGATTTATATGTTCTCTAAGCACCAGGTGCTTGCCCTCGAGTTACTTACATATGTAAATTCCTTTATTCGACAAGGGTTTCCACAGGTCACCAAAGCAACATTCCATGTTCGCCTTGTCTCTGTCTGTGATTATGACTTCACGCCTTGTTCAATGTGTTGAACATGTTGACTTGGATTGCATATAATAAAAGATATTTCTGTGCTACCAGCATGATGAATAATATATGTAATTCCAAGTATGTATATGTAAGGAAGGTTTGGAGTAACTTGATTCTGCCACTGTAATGCGTCAACTCGTCCACTACGACCTGGATGATTCACCCGGTCCTTCCCAACCGTCCCCCAAGAAGCGGAAGCATACCCACGAAAAGGGTCTTCATCCGAGTCAGATCCAGCACTGGGATGACCCTGGAAATGCGCAAGACACGGTAGTGTATGATGAGCAAGGAGAAAACTTTTCATACGAAAAGGAGGGCATCGAAGTTGAAGAAGAGGATGGGGAAGAAATGGAGGAGAGCAGAGAACTCACGCACGAAGAAATTTGGGATGATTCTGCGCTCATCGATGCGTGGAACTCTGCCGAAGCAGAGTACCAGGTATGTTCCACTATTCACAGGTTCTCATTCATGCTGAAGCCTCGTACAAGGCATACCATGGAAAATCAAAAGACTGGAAGGAAGACTCCGTCAAAAAATCCCCACTGTAGGTATCTCGTAATCACATACACCAGGTCTCATAAACTTGGTGACAGGTGGTACAACGTCCCTCGTTCCCAAGCAGCAACAGGAAAAAGGCCCAAGGCCAAACCGTCGATAAACTCCCAGACTGCCGTGGTAGAGGACGAGGACAACACTGCACCGATTGATTTCGACACCTTCGTGCCGACACATGACCCCTCCCTTCCTGTGGTATCGGAACAGCCTCCGTCCACCTGCAAACAGCACAAAGGGCCTGGATTCTTTTCACTCCCCTCTTCCACATCCATGGTAAGCCGAGACGAAGCTTTCAACAATGCGCTAAGCGCTATGTACTGGACCGGTTACTGGACCGCAGTTTACCACGTAAGTTGTCCAGTTTACTCTCGGCTTCACCCACCCTCACGATGTGCATTGCATATGCCTCATTCTAGTGTCAGTCCAGTAAGATAGATGGGCCTGTGCCACAAGAAGGTGAAGTCGATGACGTAGATGAGGGTGATGAGCAGGGTGATGAATGCGCCGAAGATGAGAATCTTGTGCCAGCACAAAGGTGACCGGTGATGTAGACAATGCAGTATACAGGCGTACATATGATGATCCCAACACGGCCTCAGGTACGTTTTTAACCCAGTCAAAAGGTGAGAACACATCTTTCCGAGGCCAACAACTACAAGGAAATCTCCACATCCAACCGTGCCAGGTATGAATACACGTCCGGGGACATTCTGTACTTCAAAATGCCTGCAAATACCATCAGGGACCTCGATTTCTTCCTTAGTGATGTCAAAGTCTAATGATACGCCATTAAGCTGGGAAGACTGCTAGCTTAGTGAACATACCATTTGCCTGGTGGCTTCGGTGACTGCGGCAGATTCCTTTATTGACCGATGCACAGCAGCGAGGCAGTCCATCGTAAGTGGCAGGTAGACTTGCAAGTTTCTCTGAAGAGCATCGTGAAGGTCCTTGAATTCCTCTGCCCTACGCGTGATTTTGGCAACATCTCCATCAAATGGAATAAGATCGGTGGATTCCATTATCTGTAAGCACAGTTTCAGTGACACCGCATTCACGCCAAGCGAATTCACGAACCTCGAGAGCAACGTCAGGGCGCCCAGCATTTTTCGTATTAATAGCCTCCTTGACACGCAGGAGGCGCACAGCGGCCTCTCTATCCTTGCCCACACCCCTGTTCATCCTTTCGTAGTGTCTCAATATCTCTACTGCAGTCTTCTCGATCACTTTGCCTTTTTCGTTCTCGGCTGAAGGTAGCGATAGCGTATTTCCAAGAGCCTGTGCGAGGCATGCGATGACGGTGGCATAGTCGCCTGCGAGATTGTACAATTTGATGGCCTCAGGGATACGATCGTTCTCTTCACATTCACGTGCCGCTCGGATGAGGATCTGCTCATTGTACTGGGCGGCACTTTGTAGGTGTAACGACGGAGCACCTTGTTCGATGATACCACTCTAAACTCCCTTAAGTCAAGAATATAACAGCAGACGGTAGAACATACGAATTTTGTTCCATCCGATCGGAAGCCCCCAACAAGCTCATCCCATGCTGGGCCTGAATGTGCCAAAACAATGATCCTCCTGACAAGTTCCCAGGCGCTCTCAAGGGTTTCTTTGCCGACCCCGTCACCCTGGTCGGCTGCAAGGCACACGCAGTAGACGTACTGCAGCGCTTCCTTCGCGTCCATCTTAACAAACTGGCGAACATATCGCCAGATGAGCGTGGACAGACTAAGTGCAGGAGGGCTAACAGGCGAGATTGTTACTACGGTGAATGCGTTTTATTATCATTGTTTTCTGGGAAAAAAGGCGAACGTACGGGGACTAAGGTCTGATGTTTCCGCTCGGGGTGGAACGCGCAATAGGCCGTGGTAAGCAAGCGCAATAGTCAGATGAACCGCTTCAATCTCTGTCTCTGGGTGTTCCCAGAGCGCCGCAACCGCCTAGAGTATGAGTCAATAAGACATCCTTCTGTGAACAAGAAACTGCTTACCCTCTCAAACTGACCACACATCAAGAGGACACTTGCCCACACCCCCTTTCTTGCTGCTTCGAAGTGGTGTTCGCCATAACTAAGCAAGACTTCGGTGAGACCGCGAAGACCGCCCTCTTCTTCCTCGTCAACCTATGGAAAAGTAGGTCCGCAATCGACGTAGATCGCAGTCACGAAACCCACCATTGCAAGCTGGAACCACAGCCAATCTTCAATGGTCGTTGTGACGTGAGGGACTGATCGCCTCGAGGGCTCCAGCCGGCCCAAGAGCTTGTACAAGGCGAGTTTGAATGGATCTGCTGTCGCTGCATGAAGCATGTGTGCATTGTAGACTGACTGGAGGTAATCCCGGTGTGATTTTGAGAGTCTATACGACATGAGAGTTGGCAAAAAAAAAAAAACAAGATTTAAAGGCCATACCGTCTGTCTGGTGATTCGATCCAGGATCGGAAGTAGCTCACGAAACTCGGCTCACGGTGCTCGATCGCAGCCTGGCACCGTATGGCTTCGTTGAGAGCCTCTTGTGCGTGGCCAGTCCGCAAAAGATAGAATAACTTGGCCCATAGTGGCTGTCCTGCCACAAGCTAAGTATGACCGTGTGAGTGTGGC
>JAYMGJ010000623.1:0-33804 GCA_037178675.1 Scleroderma bovista
TGGAGACGTCCTCCACATCATCTGGGACACAAGATGGCTGGGTAGTTCAAACTACGACAGGTGGTGCAGAAGAAGGGGATGCCTTCCTTGCGAGGACCCTCATTAATGCATCAGGTTTATCCGCCAACCTCATACTGAATTCGCTTCTCCACGAATCTTCCCGTATCCCGATGTACTATGCACGCGGAACGTACGCAGCGTACGGTGGACCGGGCGTATCGAACGTCAAACACCTCATATACCCATGCCCTGAGACAGGGCCGACCAAACATGGATTCCAGTCTCTCGGGACGCATCTCACCCTGGATTTACAGGGCAAAGTGCGCTTTGGGCCTGATTTAGAGTGGATATCACCACCATCCGACTCGGCAGATCTAGACTTCGATTCGGATGAGTCTCACATGGATTTCTGGACCCAGCATCTAGTGCCAGAGGAATCTAGGATGACAGCAATGTACCATATGGTAACGAATTATCTATCTGGTGTGCAGGAGGAAGGCTTCAGACCAGACTACGTTGGCATCCGTCCCAAGCTCGTCGTGTCGGGTTTCCAGGACTTTGTCGTGAGGAAGGACTATGCAGACGGTGTCGGCAATGGCTTGATGGTTAGCTTGTTGGGTATTGAAAGCCCAGGTCTTACCTCTAACCTTGCCATCGCTGAGCATGTGGTCGAAGATGTCATTGCTCCAGAGCAAGGCTCGTAAGCAGCGTAGAGATGTATATGACTGTCTAGATAACACCACCCCGTCTACGAACATTTGATCATCATCCTCGAGCTGTGACTTTGGGTTCCCAAGCGTTGATTTTTGGTGCTGCGGTGTTGTACGGTCGGTAGGCACCCCGTGTCCCCGTCAGGTTTTCTACCCATGGCTGCAACAAGGGTCGAGTCTGGACCCAAATTCGAGAGTCCGAGATGACACACCGCTTTCCAAGAAGGTGACATGCTCTGCATCACTTTATCCTCTGTGGGTGGAAGCAAACGAATGTGCTGCAACCAAGAATGCCACTCTGCTGGAACTTGAGTTGCGTTGTTGTAGTGCTATGAAATGGGTCGAATCAGTCGGAAAGTTGTCATGAGCGCGCCCAACGAACTTGTGCGAAGTCAACCCATCGGTGCCGACCTGAAAATACGATAAGCCACCATCCTCGAACGCCCGTGGAAAGGGCCTCGCACCGGGAATTTCGTCGTCGGGGTTCAGATTCTCAAAATATTTGTTACCGAACCTGCCCGAGGACGTGTGCGTTCAGACATGACTACTCCTCGTGGTTAGTTGCCATTCTTACAGATCAACACCAACCAAGGTTCCGGCCTTTGCGTCGCCGATGTACTGCATCTGATGCCACCACTGCTTGATTCCTATCCTGCGGATATTCCGGACATACCGGATGATGGATACCATCGTCGTTGAAAGAGAGAATGTGTTTGCTCCTGTTTGTTGACTACTACTAGCAAGTACTACTACGGATTTCTTGACTCGAGTCTGTGTGCACGTCTTTCCAGTATCGTGATCCATTGGTGCGTTGGTTCGAATAACCATGCTGAAGTGCTCGCTTTCTTGCAGCGACATCTTTTACTTTTGACCTGTCGCAACAGCCAGAATGTTAATTACATATTTCCAAATGATGTGCAACACCACTGCAGGGGCAATCCAGACAAGGACACAAGGCTGTATATTTGCTAGTCGCTACGAGACACTCCAATGAATAAGGTATAAATCGCAATCTTTGTACTCCTTGAAGTTGTCACGAAGTATAATTTATTACGATCTACCCTATCAAAGCAGTCGGCCGTACAGCTTGGCAATAACGGGTAGGTGCTTCAAATAAAAGACAGCACTAATGAATGCATTCACGGAGGCGTACAGAACCTGCAGGATACATCCTCCGACTACTCGACCAATGGACAGCTATTAATGTAACTATACCATGAACACAGGCAAAACACATTGGACACAGCTACAAACTCCATGAATAATTAGCACTATATCAGAGGGAAAGGTAAAACACAGCCGAGTAAAAGGAACGTGGACGAAGATCGAATAGTAACAATTCTAAAATATAAAACGAATATCTTCAGATACATACATCATTCAGCATATAAAACATGTTTTTCGGTGCCGCTCAACCAGTCTCGTAGGTCCTGGTCGTTCTCGAGCTCCATATAGGTGGTGCCAACGTTGTCGCGGTACCGCAGAGAAGTGATATTCGGGCCTAGACGACCTTGCACTTTCTGCAGGAGTTCATAGTACGTGACCTTGGGATGGACACGGATAGCAATCACGTCATCCGGAACAAAAATCTTGATCCTGATGAACGCCGTTTGCGGATTTCCTGCGGATACAGGAGGGGCATTCATATTAGTCGTAGCAACGGAACGTGACCACAGTGATGGTTGAGAGGAATGCATCGAAGACGGCGATGAGGGGTCGTAATCGCGTGGCTGTGAGATGGACGAGACTGACCCACGCGATGCCCCATTCTCGTAGTAAGTATCGGAAGGGGGCCGCGAGCCATTGCGACCAAGAGACGAGGTTGTGTTGATGCGCTGGTGCCCAAGATGGTACTGAGCGTGAATCTGCGTGGGAGGTGTAGGGTCCTCGGCATAATATGACCGATCACTTTGATCATCCCTCTCGGATAACTTCATGCCACCGAGGGTATGACGGACCTCCTCTTCAAAATCCTGTGTTACAGAATATGGCTTTTCGGCCACTGCAACCTGCGCGTTTCCGTCTCCCGCGAACAGGGCGTTGAGTTCGTCATACCGAGGATCGATTTCGCTTTCAACGTCACCCGGCTTCGGGGAGAGAAAATCACGGATAAGCTGGTGTTCAAGAATGTATGGTGCACTTCTGTTCAATGCGCACAGCTCATGCAGATAGTCATCCAATTCCGCCCGTCTGGCAGCAGTTATTTCATCGGTGACTGATTCTGATGGGCCGGGCATGAATGGCAGAATGCGAGTGGCAGAGGGTTCTTTGCCAGCCTCGCGGGGGAAGGTGTCCAACAGATTTACTTGGAAGTCATAAAAATCGCTGTACAAACGGAAGAGAACAAGCTGTTTTGCTTGAGGAAGCACAGAAGGATCATGTAGGGCGTAGGGTTGGAAGATGGCATTGACACGGAACCAGTATTCGTCCAGTTCAAAGTGAAAAGAAACGACACTAGCCGAGATGAGGATGCCATCTGGCAGAGGAGGTATGACTGAGGGATTCTGGAGTTGGCAAGGATGTGAGGGTGCCGTCGCATATGAATGATCTGAAATTGGGGTGTTCGCGTCTTCGATGACACCCAATGGGATGGAGTTCTGCTTGTAGCTAATCATAGCCTGTTTCCAGTCCTCGACGTTGGGAAGGTCTCCCCGATCAATCAGTGCATCCATATTGGGGATGGGTAGGTTCGATACGGGATCACGCACTTCGACGAAAGAGGCAGGGATCAAGCCTGGTCGACCAAGTCTACCGATAGACTTCGCAACAAACCATTCACGGTTGGATTGTGCAACGACAGATATAGGATCACCCGCTTTCGCGTCAAGCTCGTCGGTGCGCTCAGCAACAAAGTCGTGAAGGACGATGGCGTAGAATACGCTGGTCTTTGGAGCCATTGGGGATTTGGGGGGTGGTGAGACCGGACTGGCTGGGCTGTTTGGGCCGACACTTATCTGAGAAGCGCGTAGACTGCGCGGGGATAAGGCATATGAAGAGAAGTGGAGGAGACACTGGGGAAAGGACATACGGATTAGGACTTTTGCAGAATTCCTCAAACATGTTCTTCGGAACAAGGCCCCGTGCGCCAGTGACAGGATTATGGGCCTCATACCAAGGGCTGTGGATATCCGGATCACCAGTGACATAGAAGAAATCACCCTTTGAGAAGGGCAACTGTGTGGGGGCGGTTGGCCTGAACGAGTTGATTGCACGGATGACTTTCTGCGGTGGCAGGGATGCGGAGAGAGGCTTGGATATAGACGGCAAGGGCATGGGTGTGGATATCTGAAGACGGTGGGCGTCTTTACCTCCGTTGAAGGACTTTCGTAGCGACTTCATCATTAGGGCAGCATAAACGAGAGAGCGCAGCGGAGAGAGCGAAATGAAAGAGAGCAAATGACCTGCAACATGCACTCGATATCGTCGATACCAACTGGATGCGGATATTCCCACGGTGATAAATACATCACCCCTTATTGTCACCCACATACATTGTCTCACTTCCACTGACCGGACAAACCTCTCAGAGACTCCATTGTTGCACCTCTGGAGCTGGCACTCGATGGGTATTGTATCGACTAGAGGCCCCTACTTAGCAATTGCTGAGAATGCGACGAGATTGCTATGCAACATAAAACGTATTATATAATCGACGGGTGACAAACATGGGTCAACAACTAACCGCCCACGGTGACAGTCGATTGTGCCATTTAGAATCTGTGTTCGAGCTGCCTACTGTATTCTGCGTCTCATACATTCATTCGCCATGGCGGCAAGAAAGCTGCAAGGTATCGTGTTTCTCTCTCAGTCTTATCTTATATCCCACTAACACTCTCTCCGTAGCCGAAATCGACCGCACATTAAAGAAAGTCGCTGAGGGTGTCGAGCTATTCGAGAGCATCTACGAGAAGATGCAAACCTCGACAAACCAGACGCAGAAGGAGAAACTCGAGACGGACCTCAAGACTCAAATAAAGAAGCTCCAGCGTCTACGAGACCAGATCAAGACGTGGGTCGCATCCAACGACATAAAGGACAAGTCGGTGCTACTGGACAACAGGAAACTGATAGAAACAGTACGTATCACGCTTTCAATATCACCTTTTCATCCCTGCGCGCTCTCGGATTTTGCTCCGAGTCGGGTTTGGTCGTCCTTGCAACGGCAAATATCTGACCTCCACCCCTCCAGCAAATGGAGCGATTCAAGGCATGTGAAAAAGAGATGAAGACAAAGGCCTTCTCCAAAGAAGGCTTGACGCAGTCTGCCAAGCTGGATCCCAAAGCCCAGGAGAAAATGGAGGTTACATCATGGCTACAGCAAACAGTCGAGGACCTTACTCTCCAGGTAGAGCAGGCAGAAGCAGAGATTGAATCTCTGCAAGGGGGAGCGAAGAAGCGGGGAAAGGGCCAATCAGCGGCTTCTAGTCGATCAGAAGACCTAGAACACTTGAACGAGCGGCGCAAATGGCATATCAACAGACTCGAACTCATCCTACGGCTTCTTGACAATGGTTCGTTATCAACAGAGAGAGTACTTGCCCTGAAAGAGGATGTCATTTATTTCGTCGAAAACAACACGGTTCGTCTCGTCATGGTGCTATCCTCATCGAGACTATTCAAGTGGTTTTTGGGAGCAGGACGAAAATTTCGAAGATGATGAGGGCATATATGATGAACTCAACTTAGGAGAGGAGGAAGAGAAGTTTGGCCTAGTAAATGACGAAGACGACGGAAGCGATGACTTCGAGAGTGGAAGCGAAGGTAATGTGGTACTATATCCCCTGTTCACCTCACCTACGCTTTTCCAAAGACCACCCACAGCGCACGCCAAAGAAGCTTGACAAAGATGATGATAGTTTGTCAAATAACAAGCGAGACGACAGTCCTGCACAGAAGAAGTCTGGCCTGCAGTTGCGAAGTGAGTATCTGCACCTTTGTTAGGAGGTGTTGTGTTGACCGTTGTACTTGCAGAGCACTCGTTAGTCGCAGAAAGTAAGCCCAAGCATGTAATATTTCATGTGCTTATTCTCATGAGACAGAAGCACCGAAACCACCGCCAAATCCGAATTTTGCACAACAACCAATGTCAAGCATACTCAAAGCGGGTCTACCACCAGCACCGCGCCCACCAGCTGCGCTCCCCCCTATACGTTATGCTACTGCCGCCGCCGCCGCCGTGTCGTCAGGACCTTCGGCAGGTGCAGCAACACTAACGCCGTCCAGTTCGCAAGCAAGTGGGCTGCCAAGCTCTATATCGGGGACACCAGCAACACCGACTGCCCCGTCAATAGCACAGTCGATGTCGCAGAGTATGCTGCAGGACTCACAGATAACCACTTCTCCGAGTCTCACACATCCATCTGTCACGAGCCCAATGCTGTCTTCAGCGTCTGCGTCTCATCAGCCCGATGGCTCTTTCTACTCGGGTCAGGACTCACCTGCGATGTCTGAAGCTGTTCCCAGTTCTGTGAGTGGTCCTGCGGCTTCGTCGTCTCCCCACCGCGCATATCACAAAGGTACGTTTTATCGACTGCACGTGTTTTATGTTTAGGTAAGTGTTCTCTCAGACCCTGTGACATCACCCGTACTGCCCATGGCTGCTGCTGCACAAGTACGTGTCCAATTTTACCCGTGTCTGTGGCGCTGATTCAAATGCCTGTATGTACGCAGCAAACCAGCTCGTCCGATGCACCACAACCACCACAACCTCAGCAGCAACCTCCATCAAACGGCTCGTCTCATGTGGGTCAGACGGCTGCACAACAGCCTCAACCTGCTGTTCTTTCCCCGCTACCTCAACAAGTACAACAACTCATATCGTCGTCGTCGTCATCTTCTGGCATTTCAACGTCGAACAGCACACCATCTGCTATACAACCGCCGCAGTTCCCACCAGGCGTGAAGGTACCGCTTTCGGTGGAGCAGCCGACCGCAGCGCAAAGTCAACAAGCACTACAAGCACCGGGGATGCAGCGACCTCCTTCAGCGGTTTCTCAACACCAGCAGGCACCATCACGGCCCCCTGCATCGGCGTTCCCTGGTTCGTTGTCGGACTTAGTTTCGTCGTTTGAGACAGTGAAGCAAAAGGGTGAGTGTTTGTGGCGTACCATGTGGAATTCAGTTAACCAGCCGCAGCTCCCCATCGCATGACCAACCTTGGGGAAGTACACAAGCTCTTGGAAGGTGGCTACTCAAATGCCCCGCAACCTACTGACACCGAGCGGCAAGGCTTTGTTTCCTTTCGAGGGGTAGCGTGTTCCTAACATAGGTTGTACAGGCCCAAGTACTATGTACCTCGCTATCCTTTCAACGTGCCATCGTTCTACCCTCAGACGCCGCACCCAGTCGTCAGTTCCCCGGCGCTCTTTCAACACATTGACGTAGAGACGCTATTCTATGTATTCTACTATCTCCCGGGGACTTACCAGCAGTGCGTTATTGCTACATCCAACCCCGCAACTTTCTGACGTGGTGGACAGATATCTGGCTGCGAAGGAGTTGAAACGCCAATCCTGGCGATTCCATATCAAGTACCTTACGTGGTTCCAGCGACACTCTGAGCCCCAGGCCATCACTGAGGAATACGAACAAGGCGTATACGTCTACTTCGACTGGGAAGGCTCGTGGTGCCAACGAAAGAAGAGCGATTTCCGCTTCGAGTACCGTTATCTCTCTGAAGATTGACCGTCTTTCTTGCTCTAACCGACGGCCCCGGACGTTAACACCCTTCGCTTTTCCAGTGTATTTTCAGTTTCCTCTTATGTTATTGTTCGCGTCCTCTCAATGTAATCACGGCGCAGGACCTTACCAGTTATTGAATAGTACTGCTCAATGATCCTATGCCAGTTTGGAAATCACCTTATTTACCTTAAGGTCGTTGCAAGTGGGAAAAAAGCGGTTATGCGACATCCGCGGTTCGACGACTGCCCCTCCGCAAGTCTGACGTATTACTCATTAATGTCACTGTGACATAATTACAATCATCACTTTAGTCTACAAAACTACTGCAGGTGGAAAAATGCACCTTTCAACATCCACAGAGCTCCTAGACAGTCCACTATGCACACTGTTAGAGCCAAGATTTTTCATGACCAGGTGCTTGATGCTATCAGTGTACTGACGATACCGGGTGTCGTGTGTGGTATGAAGTAGTGGTCTATCTTAGCATCAGAAGTATTACTCGAGTACAATGATGGCCCCCAAGCCCTCGAACGTCTGTTTGAGTTTCTCCGCGTCCTCTTTCGGAAGGTTCTCCTTAAGAACCTTGGGTACAGATTCGACAAACTTCTTTGCCTAGGACAGGGGAAAAACATGAGCACTTGCGTGAGCGACTTAGTGGGGGAACCGACGTCTATGAGGGTAAGATTCGGCACCAAGGCCTTGACCTCACGGATGATCTTGGGCTTGGCACCGGCATCGAAGGACTTGAGCATGACATTGAAGACAGTCTTCTCCTTTGGTTTCTCCTTAGCATGCACAAAACAAAACACGTGATTTAGCCCCTTCTCATTTCGGTATGTAAAATAGTCCACCAAACCTCAACTGGAGCGTCCTCTGCAGGTGATTGCGCAGTGGCTGGAGGTGCAGCGGCGGGCATGGCAATTTCCTGAATGTTCAGCCGTGACTGTGGGAGGGCAAGTGCAAATGAGGGCGTGGAGTGACGAGCGGAACATTCGCTACCTTCAACAGGGACACGAGGTCGGCTGCCTGCAAGAGTGTCAGACCGGAGATGTCGTCCACTATGCGGGAGATTTTGGGGTCAGCCGGTGGGGGTGGCGGGGGAGCGGACGAGGATGCTTGTGCTGCTTCGGTGGCCAGCCATCTCGAGCGACTTGCCAGGGATGCAAGGCTGGAGATGGGTCGAGCGGACGTGAGTACCATTTACTGACGACAATGAGAAGAGCGGGGCGTACCGTGGTGCAGATGCTGTTCTCGAGGCAGAAACAATCGTCGAGAAGTAGCGACTCTGCACAAACGAATGAGACGTGTTGCACCGGAAGGAGGGGCAGCCAGCACTTACTGCCATGTTTTGACTTGCAATTTTGCAAGTCCAACTTTTTTGGGACGTGAAAGCGGGTCGGTGTTGACGCATATTTTGCTCTGTGGTCCGGACCGCCCCGGTTACGGCGGTCCGGCGAGCGTCGCCGCCCGGTCGCATTACCTTGCTCTGATCAGTCACCGGCACCGAGGGCTCCACGAGATCATATGCGCAGGGTCGATGGTAAGGTTTCTGCACTAGCATCGTCGCTTCAAGATGAGATATAGAGGCGTACTAGTGGTGCAATGTGGGACATGCCGAGACTCGGAGAGGGACACGCTCTGAATTTGCAAAGCTACGCTCCAGATTGGTCTGACGTCGTGCACATGATCTGCAATATCATGGTACACCTTAGCGATTGTCGCCAGCCTGTCTCTCTAAATTTGCGTACAGCAGTCACATGTGGCAGGTGTTCGAGACTCGTCTGCTCTACTCAGATCTTACATAAATACTGGTCGTCGCCCACGATCGTTGCGCACTGCTGACGATGCGCCTCGGAGGAGAGTACGCCTGAGGATGAAAGGTCTGCACACTTATGGACGACACAAGGAGCGGTCCAAAAAGATTCCGAGGCACATGGGGGTGGGTACTCCGATCGGACCCTGAGTCGTGCCCTCGTACTATAGTCGCTAGTTTCCCGGATCACCGGGGACCGCGTCGGCAAAGTGCGATCGACCTAGTTGCAAAGTCGATTCTTCCATATGTTGTCAAACACACAACTTTTTTTTGAAATGTCAGCTTCAAGGTGATCAAACCATGATAGGCATTTGCAAAGGACATGCCTAATCTAGGAGAACGTAAATCCAGCCACAAGTGGAGAGGTGTGATGCAACAGATCCTGAACATACAGGTTCAACCGAACTATTCTTTCATGGAGGGGCTCGCAGGGTGGACTTTTTAAGTTTGGATCAATCTGTACAGCGTTTTTAAGGTGCAGTCAGACATGCTAGTGAGTCCGTGACATCGGCTGGGTCGAACGCCCCAATTGCAGTGGATGTCCTGAGAGTACGGAGTATGGCTTTGAAAATGGTCTACGCGCGGTGGAAATTTTCGAGGGTCTGGAGAACCAGTTACGGTCGATGGTGTAAGTGTTCCTAGGTGGTCGATTCCGCGGTGTCGAAGTCCATGGGATCTCTCAGCAAGTCGAGCGCCTCGTCGTATACAGGAACCCGTCGGCGGAGGAAGCCCACACACCAGTTTGGTTTAAGTGAACATAAACCAGACTCGAGTTGAAAGCCCCGCAATCGACCCTCCAAGAGATGGCGGCAGGGTCGGCCAAGGGCAGCCATGATTGACATGACACGCCAACGCCAGCCCAACAAAGTGGGAGGGTGTGCGGGCAATTGGAATATTAAAAAATTAATTTATTCCCATAAAAATTCCTTTGGGTGTCATCGAGAGAGAAGTCGCCCCATGCCAGCACAGATACAGATCCCGGCTTCTTTTGGCCCCCGGATATCGGGGTGGTCTCCTCCCAGCCATCTAAATAGAGACACCGTGATCTCGCTCATACCTCCGCACGGTCCCCTCCCCCGTCTCCCCCCTCAGATTCCTTCACTGCGTATCTTCTGCAACAATGGCCTCCATCGACGCCACGTACGTCGCCCTTTTCGCCCTCGCCCTCATCCCGTATAACATCCATCCACAGCTTCGGTGCCTACTTGCTTGGTGTCACCTTCTCAGCCATGTGAGCTTCATTCCGTTTTCACTTCCTCGTATAGTCTCTCAACCTACCCATAGTTTATATGGAGGTGATGATTCGCTCTGCACTTCACTCCGCACACCAATGTAACCATTTCACTACCACCAGTCACCATGGTGCAGACATGGTTTTACTACTTGGGATACCCCGCCGATCCATGGCATATCAAGTCTCTGGTATGTCCATTGGCCTTAGTCGCATACTTTGCCTCACCCATTTTAAGGTTCTTGCTGTCTTTATTTCCGACACCATTCATCAAGCCCTCATAACCCACTCCGGTAAGCCTATCGGACAGCCGCCTTTGCGCCATTTGGGTGGGCATTAATAGTCATATCCACCAGCTTACGTTTACCTCGTGTCCGACATTGGAGACCCAACTCGGCTTGGAGATCTTGTCTGGTAAGCACCTCGTGCGCCTTGATCCTACCATCCCTCATTGCTCTGCAGGAGTCTCATTGTAAGTGACCACCACCATTTTCGACGTGTTCGCTCAATGATCTGTCTGGATATCAGGTCGAAGTCTTATTCAATGTACGTGCTCGACGCTCTGCTCCGCTCAAACAGCTCACCTAATTTTTCGCAGGCTATTACAGCATTCATGGTCCAATGGTAAAAAAAAACCCTTCATCTCATTTGTCACGCATGCTCATGAGTGGTTTTCTAGTTTCCTGACGATGCGAGTGTACAGACGTACGTGTTGTCTTTCTGCTATTTTAGTCTACGGGTTCACATGTGATGTCTACAGTTAGCAACAAGAGCATCATCGCAACCGTCAGTGTGGTAAGTCCACAGAAAAAAGTCCCGTAGCATGTTTTAACATTCCCATCGCAGCTGTCAGTTGTCATTGCACAGTTCGGTGGGTGCCATTTGAGTCTTCTCTTGTTCGTTACGACTGAAGATCGTCGTTGATGGACAGTCATGTCAATCAGTACGTATCAGTGCAGCGCGTTGCATATATGCAGGTTTGCTAATCTAAGCACTCTGCAGTCTATGTAGCGAAGGCGTATGTTGGCTTTGCACATATCCGAGACTTGCGTTGACTAAACTCGATGGATCAGGATCGGCCTCAAGACCTTTGTGGAACTTGTGACCCTCAAGGTAAAATAATGTGGACTTGTCCCTTAATCCTGGAGCCTCACACGTTTAATCCATCAGTCATTGTCTTCGGCAATCAATGCAACCACCGCAGTGTCAGACGTCATGATCGCAGCCTGTCTGTGCTTCTTGCTGCAAAAATCTCGCACTGGGTTCCGCAGGTGATTACTCATCCGTGGCAATCCTAGCACATCCTTACTCAGTTTTTAGATCTGATAACATGATCAACAAGCTGGTAAGCGGGGTATTATCAAGAGGGACGACAGTGGACCAATTGCCATCCCTTAGATCGTGTTCACCATCAATACCGGTCTCATGACCAGGTACGACACGATTCCTGTATTCGACCTGGTTTGTAAGCTGACCCTGTTGCAGTCTTTTCGCCATTGCCTCTCTTATCTCAGTAAGCGGCCAGTGTCTCTAAATAATATGCGCTCATGCGTCACCGACAGATTTCTATCCGACCTGATGCTTTCATTTACATCGCGTTCTATTTCTGCTTGGGTCGCAGTAAGTTTATGCAGGCGTGGGGGATTAGATGTAGCGCACTAAAATGGGGGTTTTCCAGTGTACTGCAACTCCCTCCTTGCCACCCTAAATGCGCGTCGGATTATCCGTGGAGAAAGTACCGACGATGACATGTCCATGTCGCTTCAAGGGGTGAAGAAGACTTCCCAAAGCGTGATCGGCACCACACAGCGGGTAAGTATTTGCAACGAGTCCAATATCTTTTCCAAACTGAGCATCTGTATCAGCCCATGCCAAACAACATCTCCATCAAGATCGACACCACGCAAGAGCTCGTGCGGGACGAGATTCATGATCAGGTGCGTGAAGATTTTATACACGTGTTGATCAGACGAGAATCTGAGCGATTTTCGAAGTAGTACTCTGCCTCAAGTACAGAGATGAAGTTGCCGGTCTGATTGGACTTTATATTCGCGACATGGGGGGGAGATTATCAGAAGACATTCAAAATACCTAGAGTACAGTGCTGATTTTCGTTCCTATTGTTATATTTCCGACTGGGTAAAAAGGCCTGTACCATATATGGTGTCTCGAAGAAATAATGCACACTTGCCACATTTCATCAACCTTCAGGAAAAACTGAGCGAAGAGATCAAAAATTCCTGAGCTTGCGACGAACGGATGAAATTGGAAAAACTACCGCGCCAAGGTGATCCCGCAGACTGACAGCATCTTAGCTGGGGAGAGCCACATATGGGAGTGCTGGGACGCTATGCTAAAGTGGACACTACTGCAGTCCCCGGATCTCCAATCTGTGCCTGGCCCACAACCACAGAAGACCCAGAGAACTTGGCACTAAAAGCAAATATTGCATGGACTGTCGAAGGGGCCAAGGTCTTGTCAGAGTGTCAAACTCACAAGACACTCGATCATGGTTATTAGTTTTGACATATCGATTGATCTACCTACAGGATAAATACTTCGTAGTCGTACTACCATCGCGTTTGGACCTGGTTCCGAGCACGCATCAACCCGTCGTGATCCTTAGCGCGCGAATTCTAACACCACACGAGCGAGAGAGTGGAAAGGGCAGCGTGCCAGAGTCGGAAGGCCAGGAAATGCGGAATATGCGATCCGTCGGCGGAGAGGCTTCCGAACGCAGACCGGGATGATAAGGACCTACCGCGTACTGAAGACCTTGATGGCCAAGTGCGAGGCACCGAAGATGTCGCAACAGAAGTGTCGGACGTGAAGACCCATGCACGAGCGCTGTGAGGCATCAGAGATAGGCAGTAACACCGAGGGCGCAGATGGGACAACTGTCCTACTTGAAGGCATGTCGCACGAGACGCGAGAGAAGCTGCGGGAGCTGCAGGCGATACCACAGAGGCTGCCAGTTGAAGCCCTGAGGGTGAGCTATGCGAATGCGACCGACAGGCGGGGCGCATGAGTGGGACAATCGAGTTGGCCGAGATACCAGAGAAAGTTGCTGACGTTGACGGAAAGGCCACAGCTAGATGACGAAACGGAGCGCGAAGACCAATCACGACTCCAGCCAACGATACTATATCGAAAAGAAGATGGTCAGCACGACGAAAACGTGATTGAAGACGTACCTAACGCACACGGAGTGCCGTTCGAGGGGGTGCAGGCATGGTGCGCGAGCGGCAGCTCGACAGACTCGAAAGGTAACTCACATGCGTTGAACGCATCTGTTGAGGATACGGATGGTTCGGGAGAGTCTAATGAGACCGAGAACACCATGGAAATCGAGTTGAGAGGCCGTGGAGGTGGTATGAGCGAGCGCGCATGCGTTGACAAGGCGGACGGCGATGCATGGTGTAGAGGCGAGCCCACGGACATCCTGAATGAGTTGTTGGAGCTCGCGCTCACGTCGATCGAGTTGGAAGACAAAGGCGTGCCAGTCCTGGAAACCAAACAGATGGGTCAAACGGCCAAACGGACGCGTCGAACGTGTCGAACAATGCTGAAACGGTCGGGGTGAGTCACGGTGACGGTGCCCACACGTACCCGGGTGCTGGAGGCGCGAAATGCGGTGTAGACGAGACAGGTCTTGGGAGCCACACGGACGCATTGAATGGACACACGGACGTGTTGAGCGTTGCAAACGACGCGGGAACGGTTATCAGCGTGACAAAGGACGTCGAAATGCGTCAAACGAAGTGGAGAACGCAGAACTCACCTATAGAGGTTGCTGGTGGAGACTCCAGTGTATACGCACCGTGGAACGCGCCAGTGAAGGTCATGAACAACACAAGTCGAAACTTCATCGATACATCTTTGGACGAGTCGAGAGGCAAGACGAGGCGATTGCGCCAAGCGTTGAGGGCGAGAAAGCTGGCGACGGCGACGGAAAACGAAGCGGCGGCAGCGTTGACTCAACGCGAGTCAATGCAGGGCGGCTAGCTGCAGATAGTCAGCATATGCTTCAAAGTCGAAGATTCCACGCGAGATCGGGACTCACCTGTGTCGCCTGGGCCACCCACCAACCGCGGAGAGCGTCCGTACGGAGACGTTAGACGTTGACGGCGACGCGCAAGAATCAAAATCGAACCTATAAATGTCAGCCAAGTGCAGGAACATGAGACGACTCACCTAGAACGTGCGCCACCCAGAAATGGCTCCAAACGTTTCTACGAGGTTCATAGACCAAGGCGTGGACACGGACGAAATACGGTCAGTCGAGCGCAAAAGATCGAGAACACGTACCTTGGCCGCAAACGCGTTGTAGTCGATGCGGAGACATAAAAGGCGGTTGAACAAGTTTACCGTCGACTCTCGAGTATTGGATGCGGGAGAAGTGCCGGCGCGATGTTGGCTACTATGCTGTACAACAACTTCGGCAGTCATGGTCAGTCGGCACCCTCACAAAATACACATTTTTTAATTGTCTACACAGCTACATTACACCCAGTGCATGTTTGGAAGCGTTAACTTGCGAGGTCGAACGAAGCTAATTGAAGCTGAAACGAGTGAGATAGCTAAATAGCTGGTTGTCGCCTCTGTGTCACTCAAGTACTCACTGCTCAACGAAGCCGCCTTGCTGCTGGGATGGCATTGCTACGCCTTAATGGCCAATCAGGCAAGCAGCACACGACCTCCGATTCCACTTACGAGTCGCGGACACAGCCAGCTTTGAATGGCCGGTCTTTACAGGTCCGACGAGGTCTGCTGCCGCCAGTGCACGTTTTAATTATTCTTGCCATGTCTTTGCTCTCAGTGTGACCTTCTTCAGGTATTTCGTACATAACCGCTGGTTTGGAACTCACACCCATAAAGAAGTGCGGTCGAAGCAGCAGATACTACTTATCGACACTGCGCAAGAGGATGTCCTCGAGTCGTCGACCGGTGTTTTTTCGGCGCTTTTCCAAGCTGGAGTGAAAGCACGCACTCAACTTTCCGCACCGACTCCATCCCACGTATCGGAAGCATTGAATTTTATCACGGACCCGCTCAATGGAGATATAATATATGGTACTCTAATACTTTTGATGCATCTCAAGTTGATCGTCGTCTAATTTGGACAGGCAGCCACAGCCCAGTGTAAATGCTGACAGGCTTGTCATACCACTTCCGCATCTACTAACTAATAGTAGAGTCGTAGTTCTGCCAATCAGGCTCATAAGTGGTGCCGAGCGGAGTTTGCATTCGGCACAACCATGTGTGACTGCGGACTGACCACGACTAGTAAGTACGAATGAAGACTTACGCATGGTAGAGCAACGCAACTTCCAAATCAGGCAATTAGACTGAAGTCACAAACTCTCGCGTCGAATTGAATCCTTTCTCTTAGAAGGACACGACACTGTATTGAAACCAACTTCGAGTTGTTACCCTGTGCCATTTGATGGGGAGTGCAAGTGGCTAGTATTCTTAATCACTCAGAGTGACCTCCATCTGTACAGGTCAAATCGAGGCCAAATTTAAAAAGGGATGCTCCTGTTTTCCACAGGTTTCCAGCAGCTCACTCGTATGAGCTGACATCTCTGCCCACAGAAGTGACAACAGGACATGACAGTGACAGACTGTCAGTTACCTTGTTTGTTTCTCTGATATAAACGAGAAATCCAAAGTTGAGTGTACTAGCGGCACCTGCGAGCGGTCTAACGTACTGCTAATAAGCTGTACAATTCCCGGGTCGCAGTATGTTCGGTGTGCCCCGTTTTGGAAGGGACGTCGATCGGATCTGGGCGACAAGGGAGACCCCCAAAAAGGCATCTCCATGCCATGTCCGCGGAATGCGAGGTGAACAGACACGCACCTGATGTAGAAATATAAATCCCATCGCATGTCTCCCTCGTCTCCCCGTCTCCCCCCCCCCCGTCTCTCGCCTTGCCCCTCCTTGGCCGTCCACCTCCTCATCGAACATGATCACCAACATGACCTGGCTGGACATATGTCTCGCCGGCGTGGGCGTGTATCTCGTCAAACAGATGCTGTCGAAGAGGAACCTTGCCCCCTTTCCCCCGGGCCCAAAACGGCTTCCGCTTCTCGGTAACATGTTGGACATGCCCTCCACAAAGCCATGGCTCACCTTCACCGAGTGGGCGCACAAGTTTGGTGCGCATATGCATCCTGTCCCACTCAAGTATCTCATTCGTTCCTAGGCGGCATGACGCATCTGGAGATCCTGGGGCAGCACATCATCGTCCTCAACTCCTTCAAGACCGCGGTGGAAATGCTCGACAAGAAGAGCTCCGTCTACTCCGATCGTCCAGTCCTACCTATGGGTGGCGAGCTCGTGGGGTGGAAGGACACTCTCGTGCTCCTACCATACGGCGACCGGCTCCGCGAGTACCGCAAGAACTTCCATCGCGTCATCGGCAGTCGGACTGCCATGGACATCTACAACCCTATTGAAGAAGAAGAGACACACAAGTTTTTGCAGCGCGTGCTGGAAAAGCCAAGCGACCTGCATGCCCACGTGCGCACGTAAGTCCCCATCATATGGCGCCACTCGCAATCGGCCTCAGTTCGTTTTGCGCTATAGGACCGCGGGTGCTATTATTCTACGCATTTCACATGGGTACCATATCCAGGAAGACAGAGACCCATTTGTGGATCTCGCAGACACGGCCGTAGATCAGTTCTCTCGGTCCACCGCGACTGGTGCCTTCATGGTGGATGTCATCCCTGCATGTAAGCTACGGTTGATGACCGTAGGAGAAGTGCCATTGACATATATCTTGTCTAGTGAGCTATGTTCCCGAGTGGTTCCCTGGAGCCGGCTTCAAGCGCAAGGCGCGGGAGTGGAATACAACGCTGCAGGAGATGGTTAACCAACCATACAAATTCGTAAAGGACCAGATGGTATATATTTCGATGGACAGCGGAAGGGCATCGCTCACAATTATCACCAGGCCGCTGGAATTGCCCCAAAATCATTCACCTCCAACTTGTTGCAGGGCAGGACGTTGTCGGAGGAGGAGGAACATAATATCAAGTGGTCCGCCGCCTCCTTGTATAGCGGTGAGCCCCCACAGATTGGCGATCCCCTTCGACCACTGATGGTATTTCTTTTCAGGCGGCGCGGATACTGTAAGCATCGTGGTAGTTCACTATCTTCAATCCACTGACATCCAACAGACTGTTTCTGCAATCTACAGCTTCTTCTTGGCGATGACACTTTTCCCCGAAGCTCAGAAGAAAGCCCAGGCAGAGATTGACGCAATTGTCGGTTCCGACCGCCTTCCGAACTTTGCTGATCGCGACTCGCTCCCTTACGTCCAGGCTCTTGCCAAGGAAGTTTTCCGTTGGAATGTTGTCGTTCCGACGGGTAAGCTACATAAACAGCCATGCTGCCCGTCGTGTTTAACTCTTTTCCAGGGGTACCACACCGCGTTAGTGCAGACGATGTTCACAACGGCTACTACATTCCCAAAGGAACATTGGTGATAACCAACGTCTGGTATGTCGTCGGTTGCTGTAGTACATCGTGTTACAACTTTTTGTCTCTTTAGGCACCTGCTCCACGACCCAAGTGTCTACGCCGACCCCATGGAGTTTAACCCCGATCGCTTCCTCCCCCGCGAGGGTAAGGAACCAGAGCCTGATCCACGCGATGCCTGCTTTGGTTTCGGACGAAGGTGAGATACTGAATAATAATGGCCCTTTGATCTCATCTCATGTCATGATTTGAAGGATCTGCCCAGGTCAATGAGCTTTTACTGACGAGGGACGGACGTGAAACTGATGAGATTTGATAATTACAGGCTTGCACCTTGCAGATGCTTCAGTGTGGCTGTCGGCGGCTATGTCATTGGCCGCCTTCAATATATCAAAAGTCGTCGAGAATGGTGTGGAAATCACACCGGAAGTCGATCCCTCGACTGGTACCATCAGGTAGGCAGCCCTCGTATCCGCCGCAGGTACGATATGAATGTTTTTCGCAGCCACCCCAAACCTTTCAAATGCTCCATTAAGCCTCGTTCTGCAAAGGCTCTGGAGCTCATCCAGCAGAACCCTTACTATTGATATCCATTCCTATCAGAAGGAATATGACATATATAGCAGGCCATCATCTACTCATTCATCTGTACAATGTTGCCATCTCATCGTCGGTCCCAGCTTGGTTTCCCCATGTCGTATGATATGTCGTCGACTTGCATGGATACCCGCCTTATCAGTATACCTTCAATATAGTTTTCCTGGAATATATCTCGTGGGACATCAATCTTGCGGTTGCGACATCGGCGGAAGATGTACGTTTTTATAAGTTGCGGGTGAATTTGGGGTCAATATACGCGTGATAGACGCCGTACCTCGTTTGCACCAGTTCCTGTTCCCGACTCATCAATCACTTGCCTCCGGCATCGTCGGGTTGCTAACTATGTGTACGTTGTCCTTACTGCAATGTCGTCCACCGCGAGTAACCCCCTCTACGTGCACCGTCGACCCGCAGACCGCAATAGCATTTATGTAGTTACCATGCCACCTTGAGAAACCATCGTCCGCCACGTCGTCGTATGTTCATGGATATCCCGGACGCTTCTCTTCGCGCCTGGGGTAAAACGTTTCATGCTCAACACGAGGTGGTGACCCTGACTTGGTGCGTCCGTCAGCCGTCCCGGTGGTGCCGAACGCCCAATAGTGGACCTACACAGCTGGGCCGTATCTCTTCTGTCGTCGCCGCACAACGTGCACTTTTCATCCGCTGCGGAACCAGGTCCATGCTGCCGATCCTGTTCGTCGGCCGAGGAATTCGACTGGCAGGTCGACGACAATCTGCTCGTACTTGCTGTGCACCCAAGTACTGTATTCCTGTGACACGAATACGACCCGCATCTGTGATAATGGATGGGCGACCCTGCACCAGGAGTACCCCCTACATGCAACGTGCTGAGTGGTCACCTCACAGTGTTGTCAATTGCATAAAGTTAATCAATCACCAACAGCGTCCTCTTGTGCTCAACGTAAATTTCATCTCGTTACTGATTTCACATTGATTGATTGGCGCCAGTTCTTCTGGTGCGCCCATGGGCGATACGGTATGGACGACATTGTACCTTGGCTCGATTGGAAGACTGCCGTAGATAGACCGTGGGGTAAATGCAAATTCGACTTAGCGTTTGCCATACCGCGGCCATGCTCAGTCCGTCCCAAAGATGGGGGGGGGGTTGGATGTCTGCCCTTGTTGATCGGCCATCACTCATTCACCCTGTATCAAATGCGCAGGTCCATTCACCCTTCCCAGATCGGAGTTGTCAACATGTTTCCTCAACGGCTTTCCTTACAAATAAATGTCTGGACTGTGCGATCCTCGGAGCGAAAGGGTTGGGTAGGTTCGACAGTATGATTTAGTATGGTGCCCTGGTAGATAAGAAGTCCACTTACATAAACATTGGCGAAGCAGCAGCTCGTTGTTTTGCACAAAGGACCGTTCATGGTCGCCATTCCTATCGAGTACGAGACTGTCCCTTCAACGGCATTTGGCACATGTGATGTGGGTAACGCTATCGGTTCCATGGACCCCGTCTCGAAGAGTGGAGCAGAGAATCGAAGCACACGGAAAAACCGGATTAACTAACCTTTTTGTCGTTCTTCGTCTCGCATCCCTTCTCTGTAATCTGTGAGTAACACCAATGATGGGTTATTGTGAATACCGATAAAGCGACATGATTCCGCTCAATGGTTACTTGAGCGTTCATTTATCCTGTTCGGTACATACAGCACAGTACCCCGTGCATCGCTCGCCGCTCAGCCATCACCAAGCTGCGGCTGGGTGGTACAGCCCGCATCTTCGACTCGCATCGCTTCGCGACGTCGGTGGCACTGGGACACGCGAGCCCCCAATATTTCAGTAGACTGCGCTTTGAAGCGGGGGCTGGTCCACGCATTTACCCACACATCCAGCTCTCCATGTCAAACGATGGAGCAAGCGCCATTAACATTTAGCGCGGATTAGAGTCTGCGACGTCGCCGTTCGGGAGGCGCCCAGCAGCACTGTGGCTTGGCGATCGCTCCTCATGGCGAGATCCGCCAGAATTCGCGTTCGGGGGATCAGTAGGACCTTGATCGGGCATCAACAACGAGCAGGGGGAGGGGGGTGATACAAATGGAGCTGAACCTGAGGTAGAGCGGCCCCGCATTTCGTCGAGAATGCGTTGGAGGGAAGCACGGATGGCGGCGACAAAGGATGTCTCGGATAGCAACGGGGCTTCTGCGACTGCTCGTTCGATGATAGGATACCTGCAACATTGAGTGATTGGCTTCCTTCGACGGTGCCAGTCGTCCAAGGGAACTTCTTACCTGTCTATTTCGCCCATCAGTTCGCGGTGGACGGCGTCATGCGGCATTTGAATGAGCTTATGGTCCGAGGCTAGCCGTTGGCGGGCGATATCGTCCACGCGGGACTTGAATGCGGCAATTCTGTCCTGGAGAGAGATGGGAGGCTCAAAGGATGGCAATGGACAGAGTGTGCGTACGCTGCGTTGAAACTGAGTGAATAGTTCCCTCCGCAGCCGGTCAAACTCTCCCGATTTCTTAAATCTGAGAAGAGTACCCTTCAGATAAGGACTTAGTAAAAGATTACTAGGGCTGGACGCACTCATCTACGAGTTGTTTCGGGTTTAGGATGCTCATGTGAAGATAGTAGTGTCACAGATTTGTGTATAGATAGCCGCCGCCTTTACAACTTATCGATGATCAAGCACTGAAAACGTTTATTTATGGCCAGTTCAACCCCTTCACGCAAACTATGATGGGTCACGATTTTCCACCATTGAAAAACGACCTCCTCCTGAGGGCCGCATGGGGTGACCAGACCGATCGTGCACCCGTATGGGTCATGCGCCAGGCAGGACGATACCTGCCAGGTAAGCTCCCATGTCCATACGTCGTTTTCTGCCCCCCCCTGATCATGCTATAGAATTTAGAAAAGTAAGGGAGGACCACGAGTTTTTCGAGATTTGTCGAACTCCCGAGCTTGCGACCGAGATCACCATGCAGCCCATCCGGAGATACAAAGGACTCATAGACGCTGCCATTATATTCTCTGATATCCTTGTTATCCCGCAAGCCCTCGGAATGGAGGTGCTCATGCAACCCGGTCCCGTCTTCCCCCACCCCCTAGATACACCAGCAGACATGGCCAGGCTGCCAGACAAGGTCGACGTGGACAAGGCCTTGGGGTACGTGTTCGATGCTATCACGATGACACGCGAAAAGCTCGAGGGGGAGGTTCCGATCATTGGGTTCTGTGGTGCCCCGTGGACACTGATGATGTACATGATCGAGGGCGGCGGAACCAAGACGTTGCAAAAATCAAAAACGTGGCTCTTCAAATACCCAAACGAGTCCAAGGCGCTGTTGAGACGCCTCGCTGATGTCTGCGTAGAATTCCTCGTGGGCCAAGTGAAGGCAGGAGCACAGGTAGTCCACTCTCACTCCCATCGTCTGCTGCTGACAACACACATTTTTTTGTTACCCCCAGCTACTCCAAATTTTCGATTCTAACGCCGGAGATTTGTCCCCGCACGATTTCGAGACGTTCTCGATTCCTGTGTTGCGTCAAATGTCCAGCGGTGTGCGGGATCAGTTGGCTAGTCTAGGAATCGCCCAAGTTCCCCTGACTCTCTTCGCCAAAGGTGCTTCGCCCTCCCTCGCAGCCCGCTGCGGATACGACGTCATTGGGCTGGACTGGACCCAGGATCCTCTCGACGTCGTCAATAACCATGGCGTAGACGCCGCACTACAAGGAAATCTGGATCCCACCGTGTTGTATGGCGGCCGAGAAGCCATCGAACGAGAAGTGGAGCGGATGTGCAGAACATTTCGGTCGGCGCGTGGGGGTGTCACCAAGGGGTGGATCGCAAATCTTGGGCATGGCATCACCCCAGGGGTCAACCCAGAGGACTTGAAGTGGTTCTTTGAATGTATACACAAGTACTCGGCTCATGCTTGAACAAGTATGTACAATGCCGTGTCATGGATGATCGCGAACTCAGACTCGCTGGGTATATCGAGCCAAATATACAAGGAATGCTATTGATTGGTATGCATTGGGAAGGCCCCAAGAGATGCAAACGTACAGTTATGCTCGACACGGAATCCGCTTAAATACCCGCAGCACTCACAAGGGGGAAGATAGAGAATGTGAATGAGAGTGTGATGGATAGCATGCACAGAAAGCAAGATGACAAAGAAATATTGCACATACGCTATGCAACGACATCAGCAGCACTAAAACTACTTCTTCTGCGCCTGACCGGCCGGGGTCCAGGTCGCTGCGTTTTCGAAGCGGGCATGACGACGGCGGATGCACCCGTTGTCATCCACGCGTCAGACGTCGCTTTGGCTTTACCTCCAGCTGCCATTTCGGCCAGCGAATTGGACACGTTCTGTTGACGCTTTGCTAGAGTGGGTAGTCGTGACGGTGTCGGTGAGGGCGGGGGTTGGGGTACTCTTCTCGATGATGGTGCACCAGCTGCCCGAGCTGCGGTGCTTCGTGTGGTTGTTCCCGCTGCAAGTCTTGGTATCTTGTTAGGTGGCTGAGCTACAGATTTCGCTGCCACAGCGGTAGCAGCAGGCTTTCGTTGTGTGGTACCAGCCGCAGACCGAAGGATGCGGGTTGGGCGTTGCTCAGAAGCCGTCCCTCTGGCTCCTGCAAGTCGACTCGTTGTCTTTGCTCTTTGCCGTGCCGCAGGGGGCGCCACTCCAAGGGCAGGTAGAGTATCATCTACCTCATCTGCTTCGTCATCAGAGTCTACTGCGACACGTTTAGCCATGGGTGTCTTTCGGGGCTGGCCCGGAGGAGCGATTGCATGCGCTTTGGCGGCAGCAGTCGCAATATGTCGACTGGGTGTGACAGGAGGTAGCGCAGCGGCAGGGGCCTCATTAACAGTGGACGGCGGAGTGACCCTGGTGGTGGGGGGCTCCATTTCCTCGTCCCGTTCGGCAGGAGGGGTGGCGGGGGCAACCACAGATGCAACAGTGGCGGCGGCGGCCTGGCTGCGGCGCATTTCGTCCATTGAGGCCCACTTTACCCACTCGAGCTGCTTGAGGTACATGTACTGCTGCTGAGGGCCAACCACGCTACCAGGTCGTACGATGCGCATGAAGCCGATCGCCTCTGACGCGGTGAAGCCATATTTCCAAATGAGATAGGCACCGATCAGAGTGCCCGTGCGTCCCAAGCCTGCTTTACACTGAAAGTAGAAAGGAGAGTGAACACCGGAAATAGAAGGAAGAGTGGAGAAGAGGAGAGAAAGGCGCACATGTACAGCAATGACACCGCCGCTCTCGACCACGTTATCAGACATGTCTATAAATTCGCGTACGATTTCATCCGTGGGATTGGTGCCGTCATCGAAGTATAAATCTCGATGGGTTATTCCCCGATCGAGGAAAAGTTGCTTATCGTACAGTTCGGTATTGAGTCGGACGACTAGCTTGACGCCGCGTTTCTCGAAGTAGTCGAGACAGTTGAGGAAGGGAGAGGGTAATTTGCGTTGCAGGGCGTGATTGTGAGTGGGAGATCGTGTGGATGTGTTGTGGCGCACGGGAGATGCAGGATCCGTTGCGGCGAGTTTAGCTTCTTTCTGGACCTTGAGCCAGGAAGAGTCGACGGGAGAGGCGAAAGCGATGAAGTGAGGGGTTATCCAATTCCAGTCGCCATTTTCGACCTTTTCATAGTACTCGTACTCCTCGACCCTGAATTCGTTCATGTCGCATAAGCCATGCTGCATGGCTTTCCACATTCCCCAGAGACAATCCTGTATGTTGAGATTGAAGTCAGAGGGACCACGACCGGCATCGCGGAAGGGCATGAACTCGAGTTCTGCTATGGGATGGAAGGCTTCCCAGGGTGCACGACGTTGTACAATCATCTAGATAACCGGTCATGAAGGAACCCGAATAACGAATTTGAGGGACGAACCACGTAAAGGGCCATTAAGAGGGCAGCATTGGCCTTTCTGCGTGGGTCATCAGAAGAGTACAAAACGAGGCGATGTGATGCTAAGTCTTTGTCCTATGATCCACGGGTGAGAGGGGGGTACAGGTATTAGGGGGATGGAAGCGGACCTCGAGAAGTTCGTGGATGAGGATGCAAGCCTTGTATACCATTGCAATGTTGAGGGGGCCCCAGTCCTGGAAGAAGGAGAGATAGAGGAGCTGGTCATCGATGGTGAAATAGTAGTATGTGACGTCGTCGTCTGGAGATGCTGTTTGCCCTGCCCTAGGGTTGGAGCGGACGCAAGGCAGGGTGGCTGGGTCAGTGGACTGGTTGTTGAGGGTGTGAGGACTGGGTGGCGGGTGAGGAAACGTCGTGAAAAACAGCCTGATGGACGTCAGAAGACAGCAGACGGAGAGAAAGAGCGACGATACCTGTCACCGAAGCGACAGAGCGGCTCACACTTGGGAGCCATCAGGGAGAGTGAGTCAGGGAGAGGTAGACGGCGTCGGTGGATCTTGGGCGATGAAGGAGAGATGAGCGCCCGCCGAGTTGCGCGACGATGAAAGAGGAGGTGGGTGTTTCTCGCGCGAAGTCGCTTGGAAAAGGAAAACGGCTCCCGTGACCGTCGCGTTCAGATAAACAGCTCAAAACAAGTCTGCAGCGTCGACGACGACGACGACGACGACGACGTTCAGCTGGGGTGGTGGGTGATCGCAACGCGTGAGTCAGTGGACCGCGTCTGTTAATATTGTTGGGTCCACACGACGCCGGCACCCAACACAGCGTGTCCTGCACGAGGACTCGAGCAACCCTGGCACACGCTGTGGCCACTGCTCGATCGCTCATTTCCGCTGCGCGTACGCGTCTGCAGGTCGCAGCTTGGCCAGGGGATCAGATCCGTAGATATGTTCTGTACATAGTGCTAGTCGACTTCCATCGCGTTGTTTGTCGTTGTTGGAGCACGCGTCCACACGACATCCGCGACGTCGTGCGCCGCAAGCAAAGTCCTCCCAGCGTCTAAAAGGCTCCCTCTCTCGTCCACCCGCCCCGCTCGCCCAGCCATGCCCGACAACCAGATATTCAAGGTACCGTTCGTCGCATCTCCCCCGTGTCCCGCCTGCTCATGCGGGTCCCATGTCTCACCAGGCCACCTACAGCGGGATTCCTGTATACGAAATGTCAGTCCTTCTCTTCACCACTTTGCGCGCCGTCTCACCTTCCCGACGCGCCCAGGATGTGCAAGGGTGTCGCCGTCATGCGGCGGCGCTCGGATTCGTGGCTCAACGCGACCCAGATACTCAAAGTCGCAGGTTTCGATAAACCACAACGCACCCGAATCCTCGAGCGAGAGGTCCAAAAGGGGGAGCACGAAAAGGTGCAAGGAGGGTACGGCAAATACCAAGGCTAGTCACCCCGTATCTTTCATACCACACCTCCAATGACCTCACTCCCCCTCAGGCACATGGATCCCCCTCGACCGCGGTCTCTCCCTGGCAAAGCAATACAACTGCGAAACAGCACTACGGCCCATCATCGAATTCCAGCCAGCTGCAAAGAGTCCCCCGCCCGCACCTAAACATCTCGCTGCTTCGGGAACCGCCGCAAGACCAGCCCGACGTACTGCCGCCGCCGCCGCCGCCGCTGCTGAGAGCACTCCCGCAGTCGTCCCTCGGTCCCGCCGTCACATAGAAGGCGGCGATGGATCCGATCAAGAAGCCTTGTCCGAGCCCGGCTCAGAAGACGGATCCATGACTTCCTCTCCCTCTCGTGGTTCGTCCAGTTCACGCACCCCCTCACCAATTGACGAAACATACGACCTTGATGTCCCCAAAGACCGTGCTCACGGCGACAAGAGAAAGGGGTCCAAACATCATCATGAACGGCATGATGACGCCATGGAGGATCACTCCCTGTCGAATGGGGGAAACGATCCACGTGCCTACAGCGACCAAATCCTCGAATACTTCATCTCCGATACTAATCAGATCCCTCAAATTCTCATCTCGCCCCCACCAGATTTCGACCCCAACATGGCCATCGACGACGATGGCCACACCGCTTTACATTGGGCATCCGCCATGGGCCGCCTTCGTATCGTCAAATTCCTACTCACCGCCGGTGCTGACATTTTCAAAGTCAACAAAGCGGGCCAGACAGCGCTCATGCGTAGCGTCATGTTCGCAAACAATTACGATGTCCGGAAATTCCCAGAGCTATACGAGCTATTGCATCGCTCCACCTTGAACATCGACAACTATAATCGCACCGTCTTTCATCACATTGTTGACGTTGCCATGTCTAAAGGGAAGACCCACGCCGCCCGTTATTACATGGAGACCGTCCTCAATAGGCTAGCCGACTACCCAAAGGAACTTGCCGACGTAATCAACTTTCAAGACGAAGACGGCGAAACTGCGCTTACCATGGCTGCAAGATGTCGAAGTAAGCGTCTCGTCAAGCTCCTCATCGACCATGGTGCGGACCCGAAAGTCAGAAATCGCGATGGAAAGAGTACTGAGGATTACATCTTGGAGGACGAACGTTTCCGTTCATCCCCTGGCCCTATATCACGCCTGTCTGCCATGTCCTTCCGCAACGCCCAAGCCTCCTTACCAGCGGGCGCTTCCGCCTCGGCTTTAATGAATGGCGACCGCCCTCCCTTGCACCACTCCCTTGCTGGCCAGAAAGCCAGCACAAGATGCGTTAACGATATTACGAACATGTTAGACAGCCTTGCCGCATCCTTCGACCGCGAACTGCAGGAAAAGGAACGCGACGTAACCCAAGCCCATGCTCTTTTGCAAAATATTCAGCAAGAAATTTTGGAGAGCAATCGTGCGGTAGGCCAGCTCAAAACGCGTGCAGAGGGACTGCAGGTGGCAAAGGGTATGCTGGCGGAAATGGAGAGCCAGCTTCTTAACACGATGGGTAGGAGATTTAGATTGGGCTGGGAAAAATGGGTCAAGGATGAAGAGAGCCGAGAGCTGCACATTCGCAATGCAGCTGGAGGGGAGCTGAAAATCACCCCTGCGACAGTCCCATACTGGACAGACGATGGTGGCATGGAGGTCGATGGGACTACAGAACCAAGCAAAGATAAAGCGAAAGGCAAACGGAAGGCACTGCCACAGGTGGAGGATATTTCAGACCTTCTGGAGCTGTATTCAAATATTCCGGACGACCCAGAGGCGCTGCGCTCGACATGCGAAGCTCTGAGAGATGAGCTTGGGCACCATCGCAAACGGAGAAAGGAATTGTTTGATGAGGTCACGGTTTTCCAGGCGGAAGCCGGGACTGGAGGAAGGATGGGCGAGTACCGGCGCCTAATTGGGGCCGGGTGCGGAGGTGTTCAACCTACGGAGGTGGATAACATCATTAGCGTATTACTCGAGGTCAGTCGCATCAAGTTTGATGTGCATTCTGGTGTTAACATCCCATTCTCAGACACTGGAATCAGAAGAATCCAGTATATCCTCGATAGCTTGGGGCGGGACTAAACCTGGGTCTGTGCCAGCAGGGTGATATAAATACAGGGGTATATTTGTTTCATCTCTTTTTACTTGTTGTTTTGCTGTTGGTTTGCTGTTGTAACTTCTACACAGTGCTTTCTAGCTATACAACTTCATCTAGTTGCAAGCCCTGACGGAGTGCGAAGCTTACAACACACCTCGGACATATACCATTGAGTGTCGCGCGATTAATGGCAACCCTTGCTTTTCATCAGTAATGCTGTGGAAAGAGTGCGGTGTGCATGCCACGTAATAAAAATCCATCACCTTTCCGAGGGGGCGCGTTGGTGTCCTGGCACGTAACTCTTTACAACAATTTGAACACGAATGAAAACTGCGGACCTTCGCAACTAGGCACGATGCCTCACCATGTCCAGCACGCGTTCTTCGACGCCAGATTGACGGTGGTTCAATATTCAATAGGCAATGCACCCGATATGCAATATTGTCTCATTTCGTGAAACGCGTTGGAAACGTTTGTTAGCAACTGCGCCACAATGATGGTGCAGACAACCCGGACGATCACCCACAAAGAACGGGGTAACGAAGACGGTAAGGCGTGTATGACGGTCGGCCATGGAGCTACGAAAGAGACCGACCTAGTGAAAGGGATGCCAACATAGATCGCCTGGTGCGCTGGATCATGTACCGCATGGATTATGGCAGGATCATGGAGTCATACAATTGGATGCTAGTGGGCACAAGGACGTTGTTTGGGCACACTTCACTAAGCCAACGCATTGCAGCCTTGCTTCCTGCGGAGCAGCTGCGAACACAGTGCCAGGGTCCTCGGATCACCATAGCTGCAACTGCCCGATAATTTGCCATTCTAACCCTGTGTAATTCAGAATGCTCCTTACTACTGGGAGATCACAGTGTTTGATTTAATGGTTTACCATTTACCATTGCCTGCACTTAGTAGAGACAAAGGGAACGGGGACAGGGGCATTTGTGCTTATGTCAGCACACAGAAACCACTTTTGCTTTGCGAAGTAGTTTGTGGTGTTGCCTGTCCTGCCGTCGACATGCCCTTGTCTCGTTTTCAACTTCTGAGGGCAACGACAAGAAGCCCATGGACGAGGGACTTCCGCCACCTTCTTCCCGTTCCGAAACATTTTGCCATGAAGCAATCCTTCTACGACCCCGGTATTAAGGCTGTACGCGTGAAGGACCGTATCAAGTTTTGGAATGTCGTCCCCGGCGACCGCATTCGCATTCGTGGAGACAGCAGAAACACAATTCACGAGGTTCTGAGCATCAACAAATTCACGAACCGCGTTTATTTGAAAGGCACCATTAGAGTGCGATTCACACTCGCTCCGTTAACAGTTGCTCACATGGCCGTAGGAACCAACCAAGGGCAAGATGCCGGTGAACAAGAGCGTACACTACTCGAAATGCCAATTATTAATAGAGGAGCGAGAAAAGAAGTCCGCGGAAGGAACTATAGAGAAAGTGCAGTGAGTATTTCTTCGGGCCCGTATCCACAACGTGGTCCTATTTCTCTCCATCATAGTGTCTTCGCCCGACGCATTGGTGTACGGGAACCCTACTGGAATCCAGAGCTTCGTCGCTTTGACTGGAGGCGCGTCGTACTGGCGTCCATGCCTGCCTATGTAGAGCGGAATGCTGGGGAAGAGCTTCTCCTCCCCTGGCCTGAACCAGAGGAGCCTCCGAAACCTAAAGGTACGGAAGAATATCAACAATTATTTTTCTTTGTTGCCCGACTAATTTACCACCCCGGTAGCCAATCCGCTTCTGGATACCCCTTCCAATGCGGTTCTAAAAATCACATACCAGCCACCGACGCTTACGACGAGTAAGAAAAAGGGACCTGTGATCGCTGATGAAAATGCGTACATCAAGACCCTATTTAACCCATCTCCCAGGGGCTTTGACGAGTCTCGGCCCATGGAATCATACCTCGTGAAGGAGCTCTCTAATCCTCACGGCCGTGCGAAGAAGCAAGCCCGATGGCAGGCAGCCCGACGACGGAAGTCCGAACTGCTCCAGAAGTTCGTCGCTCGCGAGCTCCTGAACCAAGGAGACAGGACTGCCCGCGAGGCGCGTGCCGAGGCTATGTTCAAGTGGCGACAGCAAATGGAAGATGAACGGAAAGCGGAGAAGAAGCGACGGTGGTTCACGGCCGAGCGTCTGACCGGAATTGCCAGGAAAGCCAAGCGCAAGCAGAGGAAGGCAGGGAAGCAGAAAGCGAAGCTTACACACTTGGTTCTCAAGGAGGCACCCAACCAGGTAATTCCTGGGTCCCAGAAATGACAACAGGTCGGTAGTATCATTACAGTTGTATCGTTTCATTGCACCGCCTCATCGTCATTCTCTCTCATTTGCGTATATTTGTTGGCCAATGCTGCAGGCGACGGGGCACGACAAACAGGCTGACCGCCCGGGATACCTCTCTTCGCACATAGACTATACACTACCTTCGGGGGGTAGTCTCTATTACATAACGGTGTTACAAAAGCAATGTGAGAAAGTACTATCATGCCAAGCGGTCCAGTTTCCGTTGGTTTGAGAGACAACACGAGAAGTGAACCGGCGTAGTCAAGGCTTTAAAATTCTGTCTCAAGATGTACTGAACATGTTGCATCTAGCTTCGATCAAATTGTTATTCGTGCAAAGATATGGAAGTCACGCTACAATACGACAAGAATCTCGAACGAGCTTACTGCTTCTATTGTATCACTGTGTACTACTCGGTTCTCAGAGTCGACTCCTTTTACACCCTCCTTCTGCCCCCCATCCCTGACTGAGCTCTCATGGCGTCAGCGAGTAGGGGTGTAAAGTACCATGCTCTACCGACATCGGAAGACGTGGCCCAAGTCGATTCTGAGCTCAATGCAGACGTGACTCGCGACCCTCCGTTAAGCGTCCCATGGGACGGGCGGATTGGCTGGGCCTACTTCTTCCTTGGTTGTGCAATGCTTCTTCCTTGGAACGGTGCGTAGCATACTCTTGGATCTGAATTCTCGTTCTTACTGGGAGGTACTCAGCACTGATCAACGCAACCCCTTTCTTCTTATCTCGGCTCGTCGGTAGTCCCATGCGAACGACGTTCAGTTCCTATCAGGCGAGCGCGTTCACAATCACTGGTGTACTCTCCCACGCATACTTCACAGTGACATCCAAGCAGGTCGGTAATTCGTCCTTTGAAACTTTAGTCTCATGATGTACCCGACTGCTGCAGGCGTCCAATTCGCGCCGTGTATTCCTGTCCATCATTATCCTCACTAGCGTTCTGTTCTTGATATTCTTCAGCACGTTCTTTCACATCAATCCATCATCACTCTTTTCATTCGTGCTCTTCAGTTCAGTCTGGATGTCCGCATCTGGAGCATGCCTGTCAACTGCTATCTTCGCAGCAGCAGCTTTACTTGGACGACCATATATACAGATCATGGTCTCTGGGCAGGCTGCGGTTGGCGTGGTTGTGAGCACAGTTCAGCTGGTCAGTGCTGCAATATCTGTTTGGGGTGCATCTCCAAAAACCGCAGCCGACGGTATTGGGGAAGGCGTGGCCGAAGAACGGGCTGCACGGATTTTCTTTGGAGTATCTATTTTATTTATGGCCTCGACCTTGGCAGCGCACCTGTGGTTGACGAGGCAGCCACTGTACAAGTCAACCGTTGGCCGTGCAGACATGCACAAGCCTCAAGCTACCATAGAAGATACCGATGAACGACGTGGCCTTCTTGCCGTTGGGCCAAGCGTTTCACTATCCGACGCAGCGTCAGATGTGCTGCAAGTTTTCAAAGCTAACTTCATTTTTATGTTTTCAATTGCATGCACTTTTGTGGTCACTCTGGTTCGTACGCGGTTTCTGTGTCTGTGTCATTCTCATTGTCTTGACTAGGCTATATACCCTTCCATCACAGTTTCGGTGCTACCGACAAATCCGAATGTGCACCCGCTCCTTTTTGCCGCTGTCCACTTCGTGGCATTCAATATAGGGGACCTGTTGGGGCGGTACATCTGCGCGTTCCCGCGCCTGATTGTCTGGTCGGCCCACAAGATTCTGGCGATATCCTTACTGAGGACTTTATTCATTCCTATCGTCCTTCTCTGCAATGTCCAACGTCCGACAGCAACGGCTCCTCCCGTCATCAGTTCCGACGTGCTTTATATTCTCATCATGCTAGCCATCGGATTGACCAACGGTTATAGCAACACAATATGTTTTCTGGCTGCATCGTCGATAGAACACAATCACAGGCTAAAGGGTTACGAAGATGTGGATATCGCGGCCACCCTCATCGGATTTGTTGTTGTTGTTGGACTAGCAATCGGGTCATTGCTTAGTTTTGGTGTCCGTGCCGCAATATGAGATTAGCTTAATGGGCATAAGATGTAACATATACAAATAGCTTGTGAAGTCGCAACAATTCGGTCGTGTGGTGTGCAGTAGTCCAATCCTCAGATATGAAGCCCTCTGTCGTATGGTGTTGGTTGGAGTACCTGGTAAGTGAGGTGCAAGGGTCTTAGCCTGGGTTGCCTGTCTCCGTCTCCAGTGCTCCGCAACTCTGAGGGAAGAGATATTGCGGCGAAGGACGTCGCCTTCATGCGTCGGTGTCGGGGCAGCAGTAGCAGGTCGAGTTTCTTGGATAGTCTCTTCAAGTACTTTCCCCTTTCCCTCCTCTTCTTTCTCTTCGACACGCTTCTCTTCCCACTCCTGCCTTACCTTCGCAATCTCCTCGGAACGAGTATCTCTCCCCCCGTATCCACGACGTGGACCTATTTCTCTCCATTGCAGTGTCTTCGCCCGACGCATTGGTGTACGGGGACCCTACTGGAATCCAGAGCTTCGCCGTTTTGACTGGGAACGCGTCGTACTGGCGTTCATGCCTGCTTAGAGCCTGTCTTCCCTTGGCCTGAACCAGAGGAGCCGTTGAAACCCAATGGTAAGGAAGAAAACAAACAACATCTGTTCTGTTGCCTGACTGACTAATGTACCATCCCGGTAGCCAATCCGCCTGGATACTTCTTCCGATACAGTTCTAAAAATCACACACCAGCCACCGACGCTTACGACGAGTAAGAAAAAGGGATCTGTGATCGCGGATGAAAATGCGTACATAAAGACTCCATTTAACCCGTCTCCTAGGGGCTTTGACGAGTCTCGGCCCATGGAATCATATCTCGTGAAGGAACTCCCTAATCCTCACGGCCGTGCAAAGAAGCAAGCCCAGCCCAACGACGGAAGCCCGAACTGTTCAAGAAGTTCGTCGCTCGCGAGCTCCTGAACCAAGAAGACAGGACTGCCCGCGAAGCGCATGCCGAGGCTTCAAGTGGCGACAGCAAATGGAAGGAGCAACGCAAAGCGGAGAAGAGGCGACGGTAGTTCACGGCCGAGCGTCTGACCGGAATTTCCAGGAAAACCAAGCGCAAGTAGAGAAGGGCAGAGAGGTAGAAAGCGAAGCTCAGTGTGTGGGACTCCGTGAACCTACTGGTGGTCCCGTTGTAAGGCGCCTTAAGCGTTATATGTACCAACTAAAACCTCAGGTTGGGGGAAGGGACACATCAGTGGACTTGCGCACGTGGAATAGTCGTGTTAGTTCATCATTAGGTAGAAAAAAATTGAGTACGCGGTTGCTAAGTGTGGTTGTTATTGCCAGTCTAGCATTGCTCGTGTGTTTTGGTCAACTCAATGCATGGGGGGGAACGGTGTTCTGTGTGCTCTCGTTCGTGCACAATGTCTCCGTAGCGTGGGAAAACCGAACATGGTCGCGTAAGGTCTCCTGCCTCCCATCCCCGACTGGGCACACTAGGCATTCTCATGGCTTCAACGAGTAGGGGTGCAAAGTACCATGCTCTACCGACATCGGAAGACGTGGCCCAAGTCGATTCTGAGC
>JAYMGJ010000624.1:0-27808 GCA_037178675.1 Scleroderma bovista
ACTGTGCATGCAGGGCCCCATACATCAGTATGGATCAATTCTCCTGGTTGAGTTGTACGTGGTGCTAACTGTCGCGGGAAAGGTAATTTTGATTGTTTAGCTTCAATACATGCGCGGCAATCAGTTGTACTCGATGGCAATACATCGAGTCCATCAACCAGTTGTTCGTCGTGAAGACGTTGGAGGCCGCGAATGCCGACGTGTCCGAATCGTCGGTGCCACTCATCCCAGGTACATGCCTGGTAGGTGTATGCCGGTGATTCATATCGTTTTACTTTCATCACATATATGCCATCCTGTATGGTAGAAATAGCAAATAATGTTCCATTTTTATTATATAATTTGGTTTGTCCATTGCCAGAGGCGAAAGATCCGCCATCACGATCTAATCTTGTGAGGGATAAGATGTTATGTACAGCACTGGGGACATAATAAACGTCACGGAGGATGACTATAAAAGTCTTATCCGTAACATATGTCTGGAGTTCCACTGTGCCAATCCCTTCTGCAATAACTGCGTGATCTCCGATCCCCTTAATGACTTTACGGATAGGGGTAATTTCTTTAAAGACATCCCTGGTGTTTGTCAGATGTACCGAACTGCCGGTATCTGTCACCCAGGTGTAAAAGGCAATGCTCTCTTCAATTCCATCTTTCCAGTTTACAGTGAAACTGTTAGAGTAAATATTGTTATTGTTGGATGAAGCGCCTTGTCCATCCACCATAAGTACCTGCTCGTCATCTTGTACATCGCGGATCTCCGATGTGGAAGCAAAGTTTGTTTGGGCAGTCTTAGCCCTTTTTGGCGGTCCCCTGCCATCTTTTGTCCAACACCTGTCCTCGGTATGACCAATTTTATGACAGTAGCCGCATTTGGGTTTCCCCTTGTGACGGCATTGATCCGTGGAGTGATTATCTCTCCCGCAGTGCGAACATGTCGTACCTGGCTCCTTCCGTTTATCATGAAGCCGTGCGATGAGTGTTTGTCCAGGTGAGGTACTACTCCGGCGTTTATATTCGTCGACCAAGACTGCAGTGAGTTGTTCGACTGTGACAGAAGAAGCTTCTTTTCCGGCAAGTCTGCCCGCCATATACGACGTCGTGAAGGTGGTCCAAGACTCCGGCATATTGAGTAAGAGGATGTCTTTGAATTCATCGTCAGGGACCGGTTTCCCCATGGCGGACAACTCATTACGCATCTTTTTCAACTTGTTGATATGTATGGGCACATTCTCATCCTCCGGGCATTTGGCATTGAGTAGATCCCTCTTAGCTAGAAGGACAGTCTGAACACCACGTGTTTGATGCGCCATCTGGAGGCTCTCCCACATCTGCGCTGACGTCTCGGCATCATTGACGTGATGCATCTGCGCGTCATCTATATTTGTGAGAATCAGGGTCTGTGCAATCAGATCCTCTTCTTCCCACACGGCAACTTTCGCGCTATTATTGGGATTATCCTCTGCGGGTTTTGGGCAAGTGCCCTCGGCGTATTTGAACACCTTATGCAGACGTAGATACTTCTGCATTCTGAGTTTCCACGCATGCCAATTATTTTCTTTAAGCACGTCGATCTTGTAGGAGGAGAGTGCCCCAAGATTTCTCCCTTTGGTTTCGGCGGTAATAGAACTGCCAAGGTTGTCGTCTGTCACAGACCCAGCCGTGGTGGACCCGGACATGCTAAGATAATACTGTTGTTAACGGTCAGCCTTTGATTACAATAGCGCAAAGGCAGGGCTCATAACCTGTTGAGGTACGAGTACAGTGGATACGAGGGAAAAAATCTCCTATCATTTCCAATCGGAGCTTGGGCGTCTATATACAGACTGTGGCGGTAATCTACTCCGCTACCTATTTATGCTCCGATAGTACTAGGCATATTTATGCTATAGCACAACCTCCAACAATGCGATTCACTGTGAGATTTACTTATCGTCAATTCCCACATTCAACATACATATCATCACTGGGACTGAATTTTTCCGATAATGCTGTATATGCACTTTGCAATAAGTACCGTGTCTAACATGTGACTATCTGACAAGGATGGTCATGCATGGCCTTATAAGGCTTTATAAGGCTTTAAGCTTCACACAAGATTTCTAGGTAATGGTAACCTAACACATTATGATAGGCATGGTAATACACAAACTATCAGTTCTGTAAGCCCATTCAGTCTATGTCAGATAACACTTGATCACACTTCTCATGTCCTTAAACAAGGACATGATTTATCAGATTGGCTGAACCCTGTATTGATCATAAGTTGGATAATGTTATATATGGTTGTATAAGGCTTTGAGCTTGACACAAAAATTATAGGTGATGGCAACCTAACACATTATGATAGGCATGGTAATACACAAACTATAAGTTCTGTATGTCCATTCATTTCATGTCAGATAACACTTTGACCACACTTCTCATGAGTTTAAACAGGGACATGATTTATCAGATTGGTTGAATTGCATGAGTTGGATAATGTCACATATGGCTGTATAAGGCTTTCAACATGAAGTTTATGGACTTTGTTGTAACAAGCATAAAATACCACTATTTATTAATTATGTAATTGCTAACCACTGTGGCTCAGATTTTCAGAGATAAAGTTTAGTGACTTACCTCATGCAATTACCATATGAGATAAACAATAGCAACTTAGCTGATCCGGCGAAATGCAACTTACCTAACCCTGATCCAATGAAATGTAACTTACCTGACCCTGCTCCAACCCGATTCAGTGTAACAGTAACTTACCTGACCCAGCTTCAACTCGAAGATCGAAGTCACAGACAAGAGTGAAGAACCTAAACAGTTCCTTCCAGGAGGGTTTATATATAACATGGGTACTGTACAGTTCTTACTGATCATTTCCCGCGCTTTGACCATTTCTACTTTAGGGTACATTTGCAAATTCAGTACACCTGCCGGTCACACTCGACAGCACCTTGGACAATGGTGGGGATACGGTTGTTGTCATCGCTGGACAACAGGCTGGTGGATGGCCGTCGTCATCATCAGTTGACAGTGCACACAGTGAAGATAACTGCCCGCATCAAGAGGGCAATTCAAATCAGCAAACCAGCCCTTCCGATAAGCCGAGCTGACAGCACTTGACAGCGCTTAGCCGACCGCCCAGCCTGTCCGACTCTGTGCCACTGTCGGACTCCCGGAGTGCCAGTCTGGTTGTCACTCGATTCAAATATTCAGTAGAGAAAAAAAAAGTATATTAGGACTAAAGAAAACTAGAGTGCTAATCACAAATGACTAAATAATATATTTATACGACCGGGCCCGTGGTTGTCGAACGCAGGGGAGGGCGATCGTCGACGCTGCGCTGGCGCGATGGCCAGCGTTGCTGTGGCTGGGAGGTTGGTGGGCGTCGGGGGCGTCATTGTCGGATGACGCTGGGATGGGAGTCATCCCGTCGTCGCGCCGTTGCGCCGTCGCCGTCGACGCTGGGGATGTGGGTGGTCGCATCGCCGCCGTCGACGCTGGGGGTGGTGGCGGGGTCGTTGTCGTTGTCGTCGTGGTCAGTGTTGATGGCCACGGCGACGACGTTGACGGTGGGGGTCGTCGTCATCAGTGGCCACCTCGACGACGTTGGTGGTGGGGCCGTCGTTGCCCTCGCGTTGGTGGTGGCCGTCGACGCTGGTGGTGGAGCGGTGGTGGTGGCCTAGCCGTCGTCGTCGTCGTCTGGTCGACGACGCTGCTGGTGGTGGTGGTGGTTGGTGTCGTCGCCATCGGCCGTGGTGGGGTCGTTGTCGTCGTCGTTGCTGATGGTGGTCGATCGACGACGCTGGTGGTGACGGTGGCTGTGGGCGAGGCGTGTAGTGACGCGGTAAATACTATTAGGAAATGTTGATAGTTCAATATGCTGATATAATCGTTACACAAACACACGCACACACATACTTGAAAATTTTTGAAGTCTCTCATTCTCATTCTCTTCATCCGTCGACCACCACCCGACAGTCACTACCACCACCGTCAACGCGACCACCACCACCACCGTCAACGCGACCACCACCACCCACCACCGTCAACGCGACCACCACCACCCACCACCGTCGATGACGACGTGGCCACCACCCACCAACGTCGACCACCACCACCACCATCAACGCGACCACCACCACCAACAGCGTCGACAACGACAACGTAGCCACCACCACCAACGTCGACGACGCGACCGCCACCACCACCAGCCTCGTCGACGACGACCCCACCAGCAGCGTCAACGACGCGACGACCACCACCAATGGCCACAACGACGCCACCGGCGTCGTCGACGACACGGACACCACCACCAACGTCGACGAGGCCACCACCAACGACAACCGCCACCCCACCAGCAGCGTCGACGATGACACGACCACCCCACCAGCAGCATCGACGACGCGACGACGACGACCCACCCCACCACCAGCGACGACGACGATAACAATGACCACCTCGCCGCGGTCGCCGCCACTACCCCCATCACCTGCGTCGACATTGCGGCCATCGACGACGACGACAACCACCTCGGTATATATAATACTTAGTCTTTGTTCTGTAGTTTATTGAATTAATATAAATTGGTTAACATTAACATTGAATGAATTGAGTGCTTGAAAAGTTTCAAGTACAGGCAGTAAAGGTAATATGGATGCTGTTGATAGTGCTACTGGGACAGTCTGGACAGTGCTAGCCAGTTAGGTACCTTGCTAGGAGTAGCTGGGGCTCTGGGGTAACTGGCCAGTACTGTCCAGTGCTGTCCAGGGGAGGGTTGGTTTGCTGATGCAACCTGCTTTCTCAACAGACTTATTCTCAGGCACGAATACGCCGATACTATTGACACTAATTGCCTTCCATTGATCTGGACGCCTGGGCAATTCAACTTCAGAATGCACTCTGTGTTCTCGACTTTGAGAGTGCATCGTGAGTTGTGCCCAAATAGGCAATATAGGAAATGAGCTCTCCGCACGAAATGTAGCCTAGTTGATATGTTGTGAGCACAGCCTTCCATGGCCATATATAGAACATGTCTATTTTATATTATTTGAAGATGACTGCATGGTCTTACCATACACCTACTATGAAAGTACCTGTATTTCAGATCCTTCTGTCTGTTGATCATGTTGAAAATGTACTTTCCTATTCCACCATGCACCATACTATGCAAGCTGATAGTCATTGCCTCTGCAAGAGTGATCTACCCCAGGAACTACAATATTTATGTACAGTTATTGGTCAATACAAACTTTGCAGTCTTGTCTAACACTGTATCATAGGGGGAGAAATTGATAATGGCCATATAATTATCTTTTCACAAATTGCATTATGTCAGTCATGCTGAATTGGACAGCTGTTGGTAACTTAATGACATGGATCATATAATGTCAATTAATTATTTTTTCATGAGTTGCATTATGTCAGTCATGCTGAATTAGATAGCTGTTGGTAACTTAATGACAAGATCATATATCAGTATGTCATGAGGCTGAATATATGATATATATGATCAAGTTATTTGTTTTGTAATCATAGCTTATCATGGATCGACGGTCCCCGTGATGCCAGGAGTGCACGGTACCTAACTTGTTATTTTCGTTGAATTTCGTTCCTGTCCAGATTGCTGTACATAATTCCCAGGTCAAGAGTATGGCATTGCCAGTCTGCAAAACGTAGCTGAGCAAAAGAGTCTTCGTTTGGTTTATGTTTGTCATATCGTCTGTATTCAAACATCTATGTATGACGCTGCAACTGTAACAAAATAAAATGCGGAATTTCACTCAAGTGCGGTCAGTGCGGAATTTTCAGTCGAGCCAGTGCGGAATTTCACCACACCAGTGCGTCAGCGCGGAATTTGAAGTCCAGTGTGGAATTTCCAGTCGTTGTCACTGCAGAAATTTCTATTCTGCCATAGTAGTATATAATTGTCATCCACAGGTCCTCGAACTACGTACGGATAACTACACAGGATACACATGTTCTCTGTAGTAAAACAATGAAATGGCCAGGGATAAATTCACTTTAGAAATGCTGCTGCTTTGTGGCAAACATTTGATTATCGAGGATGAGCTACCCAGATACTGCGTCTGAGCAACTGCTTATCCAGATGAGGCTCAGCAACATTTTTCAGTGGTCTGCAAGTGGGGGCTGGCTGGCCGTCGTGTCTTCGTCATCTTCGTCAGTATGACCAAGTAAGGTTGGTTGCTGTCATATCCCTCTTTGAGGCTGAGGTCATAGCTGTTCAGTTGTCTCCCATGTGTTCAAGCAACATCGTAATCAATGTTGTTGTCATCGTGCCCATCCTTGTTGTCATTGTGCCTATCGTCGTCCATTCCCCCTCGTCGTTGTGTTGTCATTACTGGAAACGTCAGTTCTATTATGTTCGGCAATCGGCATTTTTTTTCTTTCCTGGCAGCTGATACCAGCTGAAGGGGAAGGGAAGTCAGCGGGTATACAGGAGTGAAGGAGTGAAGGATCAATACATGCGTACTGCTGTGTGTGGCCTTGGGGGAAAGCTTTGAACGAGAGAGCGCGGTCAACAGGACCTTGTCCACACAAAGAGAGACAACACGGAGAGACGACAAAGAAACTACAAACAATGAGACAGATGGTCAGGTAGAAACACTTAGAGTGGTGTGGTCGTGGTCTTAGCGGATGTCATTGTCATTGTCGTATGATGTCGTAGGTCAGTGCGATAGTGGCGGTGGTGGTGTTGGTGACCGTGTCACCATCCCAAGTCGATGGTGTATGGCTAGTTGAAGAGAGTCAATGCGTCAGTCAAGATTAACAATTGCGAGACAACGATGTACCTGTGTCACCTAAGCCACCCCTTGTGCATGGGTGATTGTGGTGGCGACATTGTCGTCGTTTCGCGCAATGTTCCACGTTGGCAGTGGCCGTACGTGGGCATCATTGTCGTCAGGCGTGCCTCTGCAGGTGGGCGTCGTCGGGGTCGTCCGGGTACTGGACAAAAAATATAATGAGAAGCGTCATGTGCTGGATGCACAATCAGCGCCAGCCATGCTGACTCGACCAAAGAACAACTGATCTGCGTGAGAGGCCTCTCAGTGACAGAGCCATCTGTGAGATCATTTGAGACAATGTGTATGACACCTCTAAAACAGCTCTAGTCTCATGTTCTATCTAATTAAGCTTACGGAAAGTAACATAGCTAAGATTGACTCCACCAACGAAATAATCATCCGACCATGAGTTAATGGATGGGACAGTGGGATCTGGATCAATGAGAGAACCAAATGGACTGATTGACTTAATGAATTCATGAGGAAGACCAACACGTAGAGGAGCAGTGCTGGTGACTACTAAGTAAGAGATCCCTTTGGATGACTTTTGCTTACCCAGCTGTGTTCTTCTCTCTCTTTGCTCGCAGGGAGACAGATAACTCTTTCATGTAGTCAGGAAGCGAAGCATCCAAGTATTCACTATTCGACCGGAGGAAAACTGTAAAGATGTTCTGAGTCAGCATGGCAGAGAATCAAAAGTCTAATAAAACGTACATGGCCAGTTGCTTGACCCTTCCACAAATTCGGGCTTCAAGTCCTCAGAGGGACTTGCAACGGGGGTATCCGAATCATCTGAGATGGATATAACTTCACCTTTGAGCCGTTTGGCCATCGGTTGATCTGGATGGATGAAGTTAGTTTGCCTAACTAGAGTGAACTGATGTACTCCTATATGATTGTCATGTCCGTTTTTGTGGCGTTGTATAGCTTTCATCATCAGTACTCTCAAGGTCATCCACTGGAGGCTTATAGTTTGGGTCCCAGGTAGTGTACCGTGAATTTGGGTTTGAGCCCTAATTAACTGGCTAATTTGCAACTAGCTGACTGGGCCCCAAATTCACCCATGCAAATTAGTGCTAATTAGCAGAAATGTTAAATCTTGTTATTAGACTAGATATTTCACAAAAACAGTGTAACTTTACTCCCATTCATCTCATGCAAAGGTGCCAGGAGTGATCTGTGACAATGACAAGGTGGTCAGAAGGTCAGGAATGGATGCAGTAGACTGCCAAGGGCACTGGTGCCGAAGAAATGATATCCTGAAGCCAGGCCGACTGCAGATCAATTCCACTGCACTCATCAAGTTCAAATCTGTTTCCTGAAACATTTTGAAACTCTTCAGCAAGGCCATAGTACCCACCCAGCCAGGATATCCCATCAACACTGGTTTCAGACTTGTCAGTGGTCACTGGCCATGACAACTGCTGGATTCATGACAGATGGCTGGAGTGGAGGTTGTCTGCTCCCAGTGCAAGGACATTGGCAAATTCATTGCTTTCAATTGTTGCTGTTGAAGTCACATGTGCACCCGGCGTAAACTGTTGACGAAGTGCACACAAGACTGCGACCCATATTAGTGTAGACTTAGTAATAGCCCTCTTTAGAGTAGATGTTACATGTCACATGTCACACGTCACAGTCACGTGTCACACTATTTGTTGTATATAAACAGCATTCATTGCTTATATAATATAACAACTCTTAACCAGCTACTGCTACCATCTCAGGTTGTGCACTCCACCCAACAGGTGAGTTGGAGTAGCAGTTCCTCTATGTATATAGGTATTGCTCCAACAGGTTATGAGCCCCGTGAGTGCACTGTGTGCAGCAATGCACCAGGCAGCACTCCAGCTCCCTGAGTGTCGCTTTAACTAGCTTGACACTGTGGACCACAGTGAGCTCCTAGCTGAGCCCCTGCACAGCCACAAGGTGAAGTCGGTTGACAACTTGCGCCAGACAGTGAGCTCCTAGTTGAGCACCTGTATTGCCCCAGGCGAAGTTTGTCAATGACTTGCGCCAACCATGGCGATGTCAAGTCCGGGTCTACTCCGGTAGGGGGTCTGGTCAAGTCCGGACGAAAGCAGACGAAGGGAGAGGGCAGAGGGCTGGACAAGAGATTAGTCTGGCCGGAGTTGGTGACCGCTTGGATTCAATGACTAAGGATAACGAGCGTTGATCCCTTGCGTAGGTTCCGGTCAAGAAGGGGAGACAGAGACAGAGACGGAGACAGGCAAGATCAGGAGTAGAGACTATGGTTGAGTACATATGGTGACAAGTAAACAACCTAATAGCGGACAAGGGATGACCGGAGTTAGGACTAGGTCAGGTCCAGTGAAAATAAAGTCAGGTCCGGGTAAAATAAATCAGGTCCGGTGAAAATGCTACAAGGTATAGGATATATCGAGTTCACGGAGAACTCACATCAAGCAGGGTTGACGACGAGGTGTGGTAATGAATGAATAGAGCATAGACCAAGGGTCGTGCTTAACGGAAGGTTATCTGCGTGAGCGTGACCGGAGTAACTGGTGGGTGACCGGAGTTGAGCTGTAAAGCTGCGAAGTGACCGGATAGGACCCGGAGTTGGACACGGTCGTAACAGGCGAACATCGTCGACGACTTGCGCTGGCATGACCTAGTCATGAGTTAGCTGTTGACAGAAGTGCTTTCACTAGCACTCAGGTGTTTCTTCTTTTCTTGCTTGTCCGTTGTCACATTCACTTGCTGACTCCATTGACTCCCAACAGAACATCACCATGTCCAGTGCTCTTGACAAGATGGTTCCCGTGTTCACTGGCTCCAACTGGCAGCAGTGGCACACCTCTATGCAGGCCTACCTTTGGGCACAAGGCCAATGGTACGTTTACTCGATGATGCAACCCGCTGACGGTCACGATGACCGTAAAGAATGGGATGACAACACCGAGAGAGCGCTCGGTAATATCACCTTGTGCCTAGCCCCCTCGATTCAAGTTACCATTTCTGAACTTGCGTCCATCAAGGAAGTATGGGACCACCTGAAGAAGAACTTCAGCACCCCCAGTATCGGTTCTGCCTACACTGAGCTTAGCAAGCTCCTGGCCACCAACATCCCTGCTGGCTCCCATCCCGCTCCCGCAATTACGAAGCCGCTTAGTCACTTCACCTACTTGAAAGACGCTGGCTTCGAGTTCCCTGCCCCCGTGCAGGCTATGATTATCCTCTGCAAGCTCCCTCCTACTATGGAGGTTGTAGCTCAAATACTCAGCCAGACGTCGCCGGATGAGATTAAGAATCTGAAGCCTGATGGGATCGTCAAGGCCGCTATGCTCTCTTTTGAGCAGAAAGGTGCCTCTTCACGTGGTGGTGGTAAGGGCCCACAGGCCAACAAGCTTAGCGCTGTGAAGCCCAAGCCGGCTGACCCCAAGTTCGCCCAGCAGCAGCAGCAGCCCCAGAGGCAGCAGCAGCAGCAAGGCAGGTCCAACAGTGGTACAAGCGGAAACACTCCTGCACAAGGACAGGGAGGCTGCACTCGACGCGGTGGCAAGAAGGCTCGCGCTTGCTGCGAGAACGCCCAACAGGCTGCCTTCACCACATACGTCCACTACGATGGACCAGAGCCCACTGTCGACCCTCGCGCCCTGGCTCACACCCCCGGTGCTACCAACTACGGCTGCCCCACTTTTGAAAACACTATCAAGGCCTTTGACTTGGCACACTGTCTGGGGGTAGAGCCCTCCTGCCAGACCATCTGCACCCTCGACCAAGTTGTGTCATTGGCGAGTGCGAACCTGGACCAGCCTGAGGCCGGTCCCTCCTCGTTGAAGTGCCCTCGTCTTGAGGAGCGCATCACCATGTATGAGGAGGATGCCATCTCCCTGGGGGATGAAGAGCCCTTCGCTCATGAACCGTTCGCCGATGATGAGTTTGACAAGATAGATGCAATGGTCCTCGACTGCTACAATGCAACATTGATGGAAATGGGCGCAGAGGCCAGCCTCTTCAGGCAAGTACCTTCTGCACGCGTGCTGACCAACACTGACACGCTCCCTTTACATGTGCGCTTCACACCGTCACTGTATATAGCGAGTATTAACTACAATATGTTGTGTTGTGTCCCCTTGAGCAATGCATATACCTGTTCGTGTCTGAATGATGCACGCTGTGCTGGATGTAAGGGAAAAATGGTCAATGATAGTGAACTTTCTGGTGCCTTCTGGCTCCTAGACTCTGGCACATCACACCACTTCACCGGTGACATAGGTGATTTCACCTCCTACAATGCGCTAAAGCGAGCACACTACGCCAAAACAGCTAATGGTGTAGCACTGATTGCTGGCATTGGCATGGTATTACTCTGGTGCCTAGACCACCACTCTGGGGATGAGAAAGTTATCACACTCACCCAAGTGCTCCATATGCCAGGCGCTACTGCACACCTCATTTCTATGGGTGAAATGCTCCAGCATAATTACAAAGTCACTGGCGATAAGCAAGGCATTAGCCTCATTCATAAAGCTGAACACCTATGGTTTGGGCCAGACCCAGAAGATGATCGCAACATCATTTTTGGGATTAGATCTATCCTGATAATTAGATCTAACTATATCGCCTCTGTGAGCAAAGTCGATTATGACATTATGCACCAGAGATTTGGGCACCCCTCAAAGGAAGTACTCCAACGTGCGCAAAAGCATATGCAGCGCTTCCCGGAGATCCACTTTCCTACTGAGGATTGTGTTTGCCCTGGATATGCTCTTGGCAAGATGCCCAATCGAGCTTTCCCAGAAAATGAAAGACGTGCTTCCAAGCCCTTTGAGCTGGTGCACTCTGACCTGAAATCCTTCCCAGTTACATCGTACCGGAAGTTTAAATATGTTATCACCTTCTATGATGACTACACCTCTCACGCCTGGACTATGCCTCTTTGCTCCAAAGCTGCAGCAATTATGGCTGCCAAAGATTTCCTCGAAATGGTGCTTGTCCAACATGATATGCACGTCGTTGGATGGATGTCCGATGCCGGTGGAGAGTATAAATCTGATCTATTTGATTGAGCACTCCTTGAAAAGGGAATAAAAATATATCAAAGTGCTCCAAGAACCCCCATGCAGAATGGCCATGCCGAGCGTTTAGGGCACACTCTCATGGATAAAGCTGAGTCTATGCGGATCAAGCCTGCATTCCTGACTCCTGGTGGGAATTTGTGTTCGCTCATGCAACTCACCTTTACAACCATACTCCAGTAGCTCGCCTGTGATGGCACACCCCCCATGAAATGCTTAAGGGGGAGATGCCTAACATCAACCACCTCTGTGTATTTGGCTGTGGAGCCTTTGTCTACCTCCCAGCCTCGGCTTGAGCAAATAAGATGGCTCCCAAGTCGGAGCTTATGACCTATGTCATTGTTGCCCCTGGCAATGAGCACAACTTTTTGTTTATGCGCTCCACCAATGCAGTGTTCACCGCTGCCCACACCATCTTTGATGAGCGTCATTTCCCTCGCTGCCCCAAGAACAGGTGCGAACCTCTCGAGAACCCTTTTGGAAGGGTAAATCCAAAACCTACCACCGATCGACCAGGGAATTCCCCTGATGATACCGACAGTGATGATGATGTGGAACACAACCATGGCTACCCACATCCCCAAGCGCAGGATGATGATCCAAAGTGTGAGGAACCCGAGGCTCCTGAGGAAGAGCCTAATCAAATAAATCCTCCCCATACACCATCTCCAGTGCCTCCACCAGCACCGAGAATGCCTTCACTGGTGAGAAACCCGCCACCTCCAGCACCACAGCGCCCTGGCCGAGCTGAACGCTGCCAGAATGTGCCATGACTCCCTGCAGTGAATATTCCTGCCCGCCCCCAACATGAACGTAGAGCGCCATTGTGCCCCAGTAACGTGTATGGTGAGCGGTGACATCCCATTGAGCAACTCCGGGATATTGAAAGTGCCTCTTGATGGCGAGAAACAGTGGGTGAGACCCCTAGGCCCCCACAACCAGACACACCAGAACATATCCCTGGTGGTTTCCCCAACACCTCTGCAATGCCCAGTGAGGAAGATGTGCAAAAGATGTGCGAGGAAGGGGGAGCAAACCTAGTCTGTTTCCTGATGGGCAAAGCCCTCGAAACCTGCGAGCCTCAATATGAGAGTGTCCGCAACTGGTCCTACAAGGACATCACTTGCTTACCCCAAGCTGAGTAGAAACTCTGGCGACTTGCTTGCCAAGAAGAGCTTGACATGCTGCAAAAGTGCAAAGTCTTTGAGCTAGTTGACCGTCCCCGAGACCGGAAGGTCATTAAGAATCGATGGGTCTTCGACGTAAAGTCGGTTGGCTGGAAGTGTCATATCCATACTTTTCCAGTCGCAACTCCGGTCTAACCATGGCCTGCCTGACCTCTCCTTAGGCATAGATACAACTCCGGATCTATTCCAGCCATCTCCAGCCCTATAGCTGCACTCCAGCTCAACTCCGGTCACTACGTCCATCTCCGCCTCAGGACTAACCCCTGTCTTCCTACAGACAGATCCACGGTCTAACTCCTCCATGTCGGACCTGTACCTACCACTAGTCGCTACTCCAGTTTCAGTCCGGCCACTCCCTTAGCCTTGTCTGCGACGTAGCCCAACTCCGGCTGGTACATCCAACTCCAGCTCAGTTCTGCTCCTGCTCCTGCTCCACTTCCTCTGTCAGGTCCACCAAAGGCTTAGGACATTTCCATGTCCAACTCTGGACCTTCCTCCGGCTACTCTGCCCTTCCTCCACCTGTGCACTCCCTCCGCTCGTGCACTCCCTCCGCTCTTGCACTTCCTCCAGTTGTGCACTTCCTCCGGTCCCACTTCCTCCGGTCCCACTTCCTCCGGTCCCACTTCCTCCGGTCCCACTTCCTCCGGTCCCACTTCCTCCAGTCCCACTTCCTCCGGTCCTGGACATCGGTCCGGACTTAACATTAGTTAAGTCCACCTCTGACCCTTACCTGTCCTCTTCCGACCTAGTTCCCTTGTCCCTGCTTTTCCTCCATCGTCCCTGTAACTCTAGTTCCCTGTGTCTGCTTCCGCTCCGGTTTATTTTCCTGTCCCTGCTTTATTTTCTTGTACCTGGTTTATTTTCCTGTCTGCTTTTGCTCCATCCCTTGTCTCGACATTAAGGTGTTTACTTGTCACCGTATATACTCACCTTAGTTTCATTACTATATAAACTACCGTACTCTGGCCTAGTAGTCCTTAGATCAAATCTTGACTAAGATACTCCCCACTCTGTACTACCCACCATGCTCTCCTAATCCCATCTTGTTCTCCTGAACTCAGGCCAACTCCGGCCTCCGTCCTATCTCGTCCCCTTGGTCCTATGTCTGATCCTAGCAAGTCTCCTACTTGCACGAGGGCAAAAGCCACCTCTGTCCCAGACTCGACGCTAGACCTCTCAGGACTTATCCCACCTCTGGGATGTCCTTCGCTCCGGACAAGCTGCGCTCAACTCCGGACCACTTTCCCGCGGTCCGGACTTACTCCGCAAAAACCCGGACTTACTCCCTGTGCTTCTCTAGTGCCCGGACATCGTTCGTTTGACCCGGTGTAGAGACGCATGCGTCTCTAGGTGCACATATACCGATCAGTATTCACCCAAACTCGCTCGTGCTACTCAGCACAGCCACTCGCACCCAACCTGCACGAGAGCTCTCCAATGCGCAGCTTGGTACACCCAATAGGGTCCTGCGAAGGTCCCGCATGAGTAGCTATTCCCTATCTCTTCCTGCGAGCGTCGCAATCACTCAGAATAGCTTCGGGTCTGTTTGGACTAGTCCACGCTACTCAGCACAGCCACCCACACCCAACCCGCATGAGAGCTCTCCGGTGCGCAGCTTGGTACACCCAATAGGGTCCTGCGAAGGTCCCGCATGAGTAGCTATTCCCTATCTCTTCCTGCGAGCGTCGCAATCAATCGGAATAGCTTCGGGTCTGTTTGGACTAGTCCGCGCTACTCAGCACAGCCACCCGCACCCAACCCGCACGAGAGCGCAGCTTGGTACACCCAATAGGGTCCTGCGAAGGTCCTGCATGAGTAGCTATTCCCTGTCTCTTCCTGCGAGCGTCGCAATCACTCAGAATAGCTTCGGGTCTGTTTGAACTAGTCCGTGCTACTCAGCACAGCCACCCACACCCAACCCGCACGAGAGCTCTCCAATGCACAGCTTGGTACACCCATTAGGGTCCTGCGAAGGTCCCACATGAGTAGCTATTCCCTATCTCTTCCTGCGAGTGTCGCGATCACTTGGAATAGCTTCGGGTCTGTTTGGACTAGTCCATGCTACTCAGCACAGCCGCCCGCACCCTACCCGCACGAGAGCTCTCCAATGCGCAGCTTGGTACACCCATTAGGGTCCTGCGAAGGTCCCACATGAGTAGCTATTCCCTATCTCTTCCTGCGAGCGTCGCGATCACTTGGAATAGCTTCGGGTCTGTTTGGACTAGTCCACGCTACTCAGCACAGCCACCTGCACCCTACCCGCACGAGAGCTCTCCAATGCGCAGCTTGGTACACCTGATAGGGCCCTGCGAAGGTCCTGCATGCGTAGCTCATCCCTATCCCTTCCTGACGGTCTCAGTCACTTGGAGTAGCATTGAGTCGCACTACTACATCGCATCGGGTCACGCTACATCGCATCAGGTCACGCTACATCGCATCGGGTCACACTACATCGCATCGGGTCGCACTGCATTGTGTCGGGTCACTCTCCTGCGTAGGGTCTCACTGCATAGGGTTGCATTGCATCGGGTTGCATTGCATCAGGTTGCATTGCATCGGGTCGTGTTGCATTGGGTCGGGTCACTCTCCTGCATAGGGTCTCGCTGCATAGGGCCGCATCGCACTGCATAGGGTCGCATCACACTGCATAGGGTCGCACTACATAGGGTTTGCTCTCCACTTCTCTTCCTGTCACTTTAGCTTCTGCCTTTGTGTCCCTCAGCCTTTCCCCTCGCTTTAGCGTCCCTGACAGCTGTCATTATGTTAGTATTACGTTCCCTCTTAGCGCTGTCATCCTCTCTCCTTCTCTTCGGGTCGCTTGTACCCTTCCCCCTGGATTAGGCTTCAGTATATAGCCCTAGTCCTCACAAAAATAAGGAGTTTCCTTTCTGCCCCCATCTGAGTGTCTAAGTGCGAGTTCTGTCATTTCCGGTGTTTCTCTGTCGTTTCTCTCGTGTCCTGCTGCCCTCTCTTTGTTTTCTGACGACCCTAGACGACCCTATTCGGTGCTCTGACGATTTCCGGTGGATCCCGCTATTCCCAGCTCTCCCTAGCGCGTGTCTACACACACTAGGCAACCTCCCTACTCCCTAGTCGCGCACTCCCTGCGCATTTTTGCTGTGCTCCTCACCCCTACTCTGCTCTCTCTCGACTCCCGGAACCTCCGAGTGCGCTCCTGCGCTCTATTCTCCTTAGCCCCCCTAGTCAAGCCAGACCAGGTCTCCTTGGGCGGACACCCATTTTCGCGCCTTCAAGGGACTCACCCCCTACACCGGACTTGACTCTCCGCACTAACTAGCACCTACTAGTGTCTGGACTTACCTCCTCATTAGTTCCCTGCACCTCTGGACCTTCTAGTAAGATCGCTGAGGAGAACCGGTCTTGACAGTAGATTTGATCTCACCAAAACTCGTGCAAATTCATCCGCCATGGCTCTGAACCTACTCTCTCCGACAGTATGCATAAACCCACACTCTTTGTCTGTCACTCATGTCCAGCCAACCTTGGCCACTGTACTCCTGAGCATCGTGCTCTCTGACTTGTCCTACCCGGACTTTCCGCTCTGACCATCTCCGGTCGCCTGCATCGACTGGCAACTACTCCTGGACTTTGTTCTAAGTCCTTCGTACTTTATTTCCAATGACTGCTCTTCCTTAGGGCATCAACTCCGGCCACCCCTATCTTACTCCGGCTTTACAAACCCTTGTTTGGTCCGGACTTTTGAATTTCCGCACTCTGGTCCTTTTCTTTGGACTCGGAAACTCTCTGGCTGGCTTGGAAGTATTTGTCTACACTCTGTTGCCTTGGCTTGTCACCAGCTCTGCTGCCTGCACCTACCTTTGCCTTCCTTTGGCTGCGCTGACCCTCATCAACTCCGGACTTTTAGTTTTCCAGCTTGTTGTTCCTTCTCCGGACTCAGAAACTCTCTGCTCCGCCTGGAAACCTTGTCCGCACTCTGCAGCCATACTTTGGCATTGTGTCTGTTGCCTCTGTCTGCCTCTTGCCTTCTTCTGTCTACCAAGACTCTTGGCTACTCCGGACTTTTGAATTTCCGACTCTCCACTTTATCCGGAAATCACTGTCTACACTCTGTAGTCATCCCTAGGCATTATATCTGCTGTCCTCGTCTGCTTCACTGCCTTCAGCAATCTCGGACATCATGTCCTGACTCTCTGTAGCTACTCGGGTGTCTAACACCTTGGTACTCCGGCATCTTGGTCCACTCCAGCATCTTGGTCCACTCCGGCATCTTGGTCCACTCCGGCTTCCCAACTCCACTGGAAGTACTCCGTAGTGCTTTGGAACACTCTATAACCAACTCCGATGTTTTAGCTCAAAACTCCGGTCGCCCTACTGTTCACTTGGGCTCCCTTTAGTCAAAATGTCACTCCTTGCACTTGGAACTCTTTCCGCTCTGTGGAAACTCCAGCCAACTCCAGACCTATGCAGCAGGCCATCCACTAGTCTTTGCTCCCTACCTTTGCTCTTGACAGCCTTGTGTCTGTCCTTCTGTCTGTCCTTTGTGTCTGTCCTTTCTAGTCACTCTTTGCACCCTTGACACTCTTGTCCATGGTATCTAGACCTTGTCCAGTCATCTCCTGTGCACCACACACTAACTCCGGTTGTGTCTTGTGGTTGCACACCAACTCCGGTCAACTCCTGTAGTTGTGCACTAACTCCGGTCACTCCTTGTGGCTGCGCACTAACTCCGGTCAACTCCTGTGATTGTGCACTAACTCCGGTCACCTCCTGTGACCTGCATACTACATCTAGTTGTCTTCTGTCCCCAGTGCACCAACTCTTGTCATCTCCTGTGGCTGCGCACTAACTCTGGTCAACTCCTGTGGTTGCGCACTAACTCTGGTCACCTCCTGTGCCCTGTGTGCTAACTCCAGTTGCCTTCTGTGCCCAGTACACTAACTCCAGTCATCTCCTGTGGCTGCGCACCAACTCTGGTCACTTCCTGTGCCCTGTGTGCTAACTCCAGTCACATCTCCACCTGATTGCTTGGTATCTCTGGACTTTTTCCACCTACCCGGACTAACAGGCTTTGCTGTTACCCATCAGAAACCCCTATTTCCGGAACTCCGGCACTGTCCTGCCATCCAGTCTGTCATTCTGACCCCTTTTGCCTGCCTCTGACTATCTTGTCAACCTCTGAGTCTGTCCTTTCTGAAATTGTCAACTCCGGTCGTCTCTGCTCCTCTGGCATCGTTGCACAAACTCTCTCCGTGCGCCTGTGCACACCTCTGTGTCTCTGCACACAAACCTTCGTGCTCTTTTGCACAATCCGCACCTCTGGTGCAATCTGGTGCTATATGCACAAATCTGTGCCTCCGTGCACGACCCTCGCTCGGGAACTACTAATAGGAGTAACTTTGAAACATAACATACCACCTACGAGGATCCGTTGATCAATTAGGTATTGGTTTGTATTATCACCGAATACCTTGCAGTGTTTGCCAAGCCCCTGACGTCACCCCCTGGGAACCTAGTTTCCAAAACTCCGGAATTTACTTCCGCCTCCTGCTCTCTCTGACCCCTTGTCGACTAGCCAGTTGAACTCCTGGTAACTCCAGGCAAACCCACCTGCTTCTATCCAGCTTGCGATGGCTAACCCCCATGACTGCAATCTAACTCTGAAAGCAACTCCGGTTCTTCCTTGATTGGAAGGAACCACCTCCGCCTGGAAACCACCCGTTACCACCCAAGACCTTGTCTTCAGTTTCACCAACTCGGACTCACCCTTGCATTCGCTACTCTCTTGTTTCCATATATTTGGGCTACCTCTCATCACCATCCCTGACTACTCCGAATAACTCCGGTTGTTGTCCACCTGGACAACTGCACTCTGTGCTATTCTGCTCCGGACCTCTTTGTCAAAACTCCAGACTTTGTAATCACTACTCCGGACCATTCTTGTCAATACTCCGGACCTTGTTGTCAAAACTCCGGATTTTACTCACTCCACAGCACCATCCTCTGCTGTTCTACCTAACCCGCTTTATGCTTGCTAGCCCCAAGTATTGCTTTGGTGCATCCGCACTACCTGCTCTTGGACCCGGCCATCTGGTGCTTTGACCCCATTACCCTGAGGGTAGACTATGGGACGTCTACCCAAAGAAGGGGATAAGGGCTTCGCCCCAGCCAACCTTTAGTCACTTTTTATTGTTATCGTAGTCTGTATCTGACCTTTCCGGTCGCATCTCCGACCAGTCCGGAACCCCATACCCTGTTTCCAGCTACTAGCTAGCTCGTTTGGCTTCGTGCCAACACTCCTGTCTGGGACAGCTTCGCGCTGACTCACTCTTCCGACTGTGTCTCCAACCAGTCCGGTACTCCTGGTTCTGTACCAACCCTCTCGACTGAGACAGTGTCATGCTGACTCACCTTTCCAACTGCGTCTCCGGCCAGTCCGGAACTCCTGTCCCAATCTCCGGTCGCTCTCTAGCTTGGAGGCTTCTCTCCAGCTGTGTCAATCTTCTGCGACCAACCGAGACAGCATTGCGCTGGCTCACCAAAACTATGTGTCCTCTGTGCTAGCCTGCTTGTATCTGCTGACTACCTTAGTACCAACTGTCCCATCCTTGTCCGGCCCTACTAGCGGACTTCCGGTCACTTGGCAGTACTTGCACCCCAACTCCGGCTCTCTTCCGCACACCCAGAACCTCAACCTTCGACTCTCTCTCTTGTTGCTGATATTTGTGGACTCCTGACCCATCTAGGCTCTCAATCAACTGATCCTACCACTTCTGGATCAACTCCATGCTTTCTCCGGTCAACTGTACTACTTTGTACTCAAAACTCCGGACTGTTTCCACAGGAAAGCTGAGTACTTGCCCGGAAATCGTCGGACCACTCTCCCTCCTTGTCAGTAACCTCTAGGGTCACTCTATGGCCACTCTCCGGCCACTGGTTCCTATAGCTTGGACATTCCTTGTTCCCGACCTTCTGGTCACTCTGGCTCTACAGCCACCTGCATCTTGCTCCTTGAGCTTATACTACTTGTCTGCACTTTTAATCTGTGCCTCCCCCAGTTGCACTAATCTGTTTCCGGACCATTCCTGGTCTCTCCGGCCCTTGTGGTCAACTCCGGCCCAGCTCTGAACTTACTGGTCAACTCCTGTCCATCTCCGGACTCTCTGGTCAAATCCTGACCATCTCCTGCAGTTCCGCTTTTGTCCTGTCCAACTCCAGCAGACTTCCTGGTCACGTCCTGGTCAGCTCTAGCAGTCCTGCTCACAAACTCCGGTTTGCACCTCCTCTCTGGACATTCCCTAAGTCATCTGACTTCTTGTCCAAACTCCTGGTGCTTCCTTCGAGACCCTCTGTCTCTCTGACATCTCCGCAAGTCCTGCTTTGCATCTCCGGCTCATATCCAAAACTCCGGACCTCTTGCATCATTTCCTGGGTCATCTGACCTATCTCCAGCAGCTCTGCCTTCAATGTCTGGTTTGCATCTCAAAACTCCGGACATCTTGTCCTCTGTTCTTGTTGACACCTCCAGCAGTCTGCTTGCGATCTCCGACTTGTAACTCTGGACTTTATTTGTCACCTTTGTAGTCATCCAACTCCCTCTCCTGACACCCTGTTTACCATCTCCGGCTTGAATCTCAAAATTCCAGACTTCTGTGTCATCTCCAGAGTCATCAGACTCTCTGTCGGTACTACTTGCGCTCGCAATCTTCAGCTTGCATCAAAAAATTCCAGACTTCTTGTATCATCTGTGGATTCATCTGACTGCTTGTCTTGACTCCTGCTTATGATCTCCAGTCCATATCTAAAAAACTCCGGACTTCTCATATCATCTCTGGAGCCATCTGCTTCCCTGCCTTGACTCCTGCTCGCAGTTCCTTGCTTGCAACTCAAAACTCTGGACCTCCTGTGTCATCAGACTCCTTGTCCTGACTCCTGGTGTTTTCTAGAGTTTAAAAGTTTGGTCCGGTCCGGTTTTTTGGCCTCCCGAAAAAGGCAACCGGATCGGACTGCATTTTTTTGAACACCATTTTGAGCGCAACCGGACTGAAACCACCCGCGACTGGTTACAGTTGCAACCAGTCCATCATGCGACCGGTTGCAGACTGAATGGGGACCGTCATCAACCGATTAAAACCGTTAGGATTAGACACTTCAAAGGACAACGTTGCATGTATGATGTAGTACATGAGGCTAACAGTATAAAATTTCCAATGTATCACCTTCCATTGTGCTCTCCTCTTCCTGACTCGTTACCTTCAAGTCTTGAGCCTCATACATTTGCTATGCCTCGCCAATCGGATTGTGTGCGACGCCCAACAGCAAAGGTTGTTGCACTGCCGCTCAACAGAGGGACTCGTCCACGAGAACCCAAGAATCTGAAGGTCTTGAAGTCGAAAGGGAAGCGAACTCGGTCACCTGTTGAAGATGAGACACAATCAGACAGCGATTCAAGTGAACAGTGTACACGCACCAACAAAAGGTCAGATGGCAAGCAGCGACAAACCAAGCGTGCACGTCACTCTTCACCAGACACCGAGGAAGTTGAGATCGAGGATCTGGAAATCATTGAGGAGGTTGAGGTGTCTTCGTACGCAGGTGGAGATGCCCCCATGGATGATGAAACAGATGACGAAGATGTAAGTACACCTGTCAATGAAATGGCAGTGTATTGACACCACAGCCAGGCAACAATTCCTAATAAGCTTCAATCACGAAAACAGAGAGCTCTAGATGTACTTACGATCTTCTCCGATCGCTGCGAAGTAAAGTTCAGCCACAAGGAGACAGGCATAGTTCAAACACTGAAGGGACGGTGGTGCAATGAGTGTAGGTAAGTCATGCAACCAATCACTATTCAAGGAGTAGTCGACTTACTTGTGATGACACAGGCAAAATGAACAGCTCCTGGCGAAGCATGGGAAGCGCAAGGCCTTCTATATCGGTAGTAACTCCTCGTGTCGTCAGCACATCCGGGGTCATTACGAGCTGTATAAGACTTGATGTGCTGAAAGGGGAGTTTCTGAGCACCATCACGCACTGCCACGAGAATTGTTGAAAGCGAAACAAGACGCCAAGAAGAGAAACTCACAGCCAGGTATCAACGAGATGCTTCAACGTGGACAAAAGCGACAGGAGTTCTCAAGGGATGATGTGATGAGGACAGTTGCTGAGTTCGTTGTTTGCGACAACCAGGTAAGTTGCAAGTTGCAGCACCTGAAGGACTGGGTTTGGGACTTATGTGTTTGGTACTTAGAGTCTGGCGGTGGCTAACAAGCCGGCATTTAGAAATTGCCTAGTTGCAATGCGTCCAAACGCCAACAAGGCTGACATTCCCACCAGCCACGACATCTCAACCTTCATCCACAACTCCTTTGTTGATTTTCTCCAAAAGCTCAAGCATAGGATTCAAGTAAGTTTGTTCACTCTCTCCGATGGTCTGTAGATTGATTTGATCGATATAATCCAAGGATAAAAATTCTGGTCGCATCTCAACAACAACAGATCTTTGGTCTGTTGACCAGACGAAGGCGTCCTTTATGGGTATTACTGCTCACTGGATCAAATCGCATGCGAAGAGCCCAACAAGCTGGTCGCTTGTCTCCGAAGTCATTGCATTTCGCGCCCTATCAGGGTCTCACACCAGTGCCAATCTTGGCCGCTATTTTGTTAGTCTATGTGAGCGTGCTGGAATTGTAGCAGATCACTCAACCAAGGTATGTACATCATTCTCTCCATTTGAACATCACTTTGACAATCCTCACCAGCTTTTCTGCATCACTGCCGACAATACCAGCAACAACGACACCGCATGCGATGCTGTCGAGAACATTCTCTGTCGTAAACACATTTACTCCTTCAATAGCAACACGCAGTGCCTTCCATGTCTGGCTCATGTCGTCAACCTCGCAATAACCGATTTCATGTCTGTTGTCACACACATCGGGTCTGTGGAGACAGCTTCGGCAATCTGGGAATTCGACCCAAGCCTTCCCAGGAATCGCATTCTTCATGACTCCCTCGATGTTGTCTCTACCATTCGAACACTCGCCATCAAGATTCAGGCATCAGGTCAACGCATTGCATATTTCGAACGCCTGCAGACTGAGTGTGGCATTGCAGTGCCACTCAGCATTCCTCTCCATAGCAATGTCCGTTGGGGCACTGCGGATGGCATGCTCGGACGTGCTTATCACCTTCGCCAACCGATTAATCTCTTCATTAGCTCTGCCGACAAACTCTTTGGGCCAATCACAACCATTCGACGCCCTGGACTAGGCACCAAGCAAATCCCATGGACTGCCTTTGCCTTCAAGGCTGTCGATTGGGAACATGTCAATGACATTCGTGCAATTATCGCAGACGCCAACAATATCCAACAATACTTCTCGCATGAGCTTCAACCCACACTCTGGCACACAATTCCTGCATTCGAGGAACTTCAAACCGGCTGGGAGGCGAAGCGTGACACCCCAAGATACGTGCTCTACAAGGATGCAGTCAATCGTGGCCTTATGAAAATTGGCAAGTATTATAATAAGTTCGATGAGAAGCCTGTTTATATTCTCGTGCTTGGTATGAAGTTCATTTTACCTTTATGAGTTAACTTCTGCTTATTGTATATCTAGTTCTACACCCGTACTACAAGCTTGCATATATCAAGATGGCATGGGGTGGCCCGGAAGAACAGAAAAGCGAACAAGAGGCAGGAAACCTACATGCCAAGAACTGGTGTGACGAAGCCCTCAAGGTTGTTGAAAAGACGATGGAAGAATACTGGAGCTCAAACACAGTCGACACCCTCGCTCAGGCTGCTCACGCAACGACGAACACATCCGCTATCATCATGGGTGATGGCAGCACCATGGAGTCTGAGTTCGATTGCCATCGCCGTGTGTTGCTCACGCAGTCTGCCAATTCCGGAGTTGAGGCTTGGGCCACGGAGCTGCGCCGTTACCTGGGAGATCTGCCAGCAGATGTGACTAAAGAGACGAATATTGTTGACTGGTGGGCGGTAAGCAATCATTTTTATTAACGTCCTGCTTGATGCTAACTGTTGTACAACTTATACAGAAGCATGCTGACATCTACCCCACTCTCGCTCGAATCGCCAAAGACGTCTGCGCTGTCCCGGCGACATCTGTTCCATGTGAACGCCTATTCTCAGGTGGTGGTGAAATCGCAACAGATCGGCATTCATGGTTGGGGGCTGACAAGTTCGAGCATCTTCAAGTCTTGAAGCATGCCTGGCGCTCCAACGTCAAGGATCGCGCAACAACCAATTCCACCGCCATTGAATCGATTGATATCGAGTCGGAGTTACAGCTGGAACAATTCAAGGAGTTGCTCATTCATGAGAACGAGGTAGAGCATGAACTGAGTGCATCTGAACTTGTCACGACATACTACTAGCTTTGCATGTATCTATGTACCCTGAATGCATTCGAAAACCGGTCACGACCGGTTTTCTGTCAGTTTTTTCACATGTTAAAAAATCACATGGACCGCAACCGGGTACCTCCTCAACCCCGGAGACCGGAGACCGCAGTTCGGTCCAAAATGGTTGGGGTTTGGTCTGGTCACCGGTTTTCGGCGAAATTTTGAACCGGACTTTTAAACTCTAGTGTTTTCTCCGGAACACTTTGTCCACTGTGACATCTCCAGCTGTCTTGCTTGTGATTCCTGACTCCTTTTCAACTCCGGATACACTATGTCGTCTCCTGAGTCATCTGACTCACTTCTCCGACATACTGTCGCTTCTCTGAGACACTCTGTCTACTCCGACATCCTGCCTGACTGTCTGACCTTGACACCTGTTTGCTCTGGCTTGGACTTCCTGGACCTGGACTCATCTCCGGTATCATCACTCACTGATGGTTCACCCGGACCTTAGCCTAGTCCTTCTGTTAGTCCCAATGGTAGACCTCACACTCTATGTTGCATCCGCACTGAAGCCTCGAGGGCTCGGCCCTAAGAGGGGGATACTGTCATATCCATACTTTTCCAGTCACAACTCTGGTCTAACCATGGCCCGCCTGACCTCTCCTTAGGCATAGATACAACTCCGGATCTAGTCCGGCCATCTCCAGCCCTATAGCTGCACTCCAGCTCAACTCCGGTCACTACGTCCATCTCCGCCTCAGGACTAACCCCTGTCTTCCTACAGACAGATCCACGGTCTAACTCCTCCATGTCGGACCTGTACCTACCACTAGTCGCTACTCCAGTTTCAGTCCGGCCACTCCCTTAGCCTTGTCTGCGACGTAGCCCAACTCCGGCTGGTACATCCAACTCCAGCTCAGTTCTGCTCCTGCTCCTGCTCCACTTCCTCTGTCAGGTCCACCAAAGGCTTAGGACATTTCCATGTCCAACTCCGGACCTTCCTCCAGCTACTCTGCCCTTCCTCCACCTGTGCACTCCCTCCGCTCGTGCGCTCCCTCCGCTCGTGCGCTCCCTCCGCTCTTGCACTTCCTCCGGTTGTGCACTTCCTCCGGTCCCACTTCCTCCGGTCCTGGACATTGGTCCAGACTTAACATTAGTTAAGTCCACCTCTGACCCTTACCTGTCCTCTTCCGACCTAGTTCCCTTGTCCCTGCTTTTCCTCCGTCGTCCCTGTAACTCTAGTTCCCCGTGTCTGCTTCCGCTCCGGTTTATTTTCCTGTCCCTGCTTTATTTTCTTGTACCTGGTTTATTTTCCTGTCTGCTTTTGCTCCATCCCTTGTCTCGACATTAAGGTGTTTACTTGTCACCGTATATACTCACCTTAGTTTCATTACTATATAAACTACTGTACTCCGGCCTAGTAGATCCTTAGATCAAATCTTGACTAAGATACTCCCCACTCTGTACTACCCACCATGCTCTCCTAATCCCGTCTTGTTCTCCTGAATTCCGGCCAACTCTGGCCTCCGTCCTATCTCGTCCCCTTGGTCCTATGTCCAATCCTAGCAAGTCTCCTACTTGCACGAGGGCAAAAGCCACCTCTGTCCCAGACTCGACGCTAGACCTCTCAGGACTTATCCCACCTCTGGGATGTCCTTCGCTCCAGACAAGCTGCGCTCAACTCCGGAACACTTTCCCGTGATCCAGACTTACTCCGCAAAAACCCGGACTTACTCCCTGTGCTTCTCTAGTGCCCGGACATCGTTCGTTTGACCCGGACTTGACTCTCCACACTAACTAGCACCTACTAGTGTCTGGACTTACCTCCTCATTAGTTCCCTGCACCTCTGGACCTCCTAGTAAGATCGCTGAGGAGAACTGGTCTTGACAGGAAGAAAGCCCGCTTAGTAGCGAAAGGCTTCTCCCAGGTCGAGGGATTAGATTTCAACCAGGTCTTCTCACCAGTTGTGTGCTTTGAAACAGTGTGCCTCATGCTTGCGCTTGCTGCACTTGAGAATTGGTATATCACTGGACTCGACGTTCGGAGTGCCTACTTGTATGGCAAGCTCGATGAAGAGATCTATATGGAACAACCTGAAGGGTTTGCAGTTCCTGGGCAAGAGCGCAAAGTGCTCCGCCTCTGGCGTGCCCTCTATGGCCTCAAACAGGCCGGCCTAGCTTGGTGGTGCACACTCGATGAGTCCCTCAAAGAGCTCAGGTTTGAGTGCCTTAAGTCTGAAGCAGGCATCTTCTTCTACAAGAAGAAAGGCACCAACATTGTCATTGATATTATCTACATTGACGATGCTTTATTCTGCGGCCCTAACAAGGCTGTTGTTGATGCCATCAAAGTGCAGTTCATGTGCAAATGGGAGTGCAGAGACCTTAGAGAACCTAAGGAGTTCCTCCGAATGTGAATCACTCGCAAAGGTCGTGCTATCCACCTGGATCAATGTGCATACCTACAAAAGGACATCGCACGCTGCAGCATGCTCAATGCAAAGTCCGCAAGCACCCCACTGCTGGCTGGCTATTATGCCATCAAAAACACAGAGCCTGTTGATGTGGATCTCCACTCCCGTTTCCAGACGGTTATTGGGTCCCTTCTGTACCTTATGTTAGGCACTAGGCCCAACATTGCCTTTGCAGTTACCCATCTCTTGTGCCATGCCGCGAACCCATCCCAGGACCACCTGTCCAAAGCGCTTTATATCTGTCGCTACTTGATTGGTACACCTAATTACTCCCTAGTGTACAATGGTGGATCCGGTGCTGGCCTGATTGCATGCACAGACTCAAATTGGGGATCAGACCCTACCTCTCGCCTCTCGCAGACAGGTTTCTACCTGAAGCTTGCAGATGGCTTGATCAGTTGGACTTCTCGTGTGCAGAAGACTATTGTGTACTCGTCCACTGAGGCCGAATACATGGCTTTGAGCGATTGCGCTCACCAAGTTACCTGGATTCGGAGTTTACTCGGTGAGCTCGGCTATAAGCTGAAGCTATCCCGATTTGCGGTGATAATCAGGGGTCCATATTCATGGCATCCAACCCTGTAACAGAGCCTCGCTCCAAGCACATCAACATCCACTACCACAGAATCCATGAGTCAGTTGCAAAAGGTAACATAGAACTATTCTTCATTGATGGTGCTGAGAATCCCGCCGATCTGCTCACCAAGAACTTACCCCATGAGAAATTCACGAAGTTCAGAGCTCAACTAGGCTTACAGTTTCCCTCTGGCAGCATCTAGTGCCTTATTCGCTGAAGTGCTCTACATGCAGCACAGTGAGGGGGAGTGTTGAAGTCGCACGTGCACCCAGCGTAAACCGTCAATGAAGTGCGCACAAGACTGCGACCCATATTAGTGTAGACTTAGTAATAGTCCTCTTTAGAGTAGATGTTACATGTCACACGTGA